>PVIJ01010835.1:0-58016 GCA_004024925.1 Scalopus aquaticus | reverse complement strand
GAGGAAGGAAGGGAGGAGGGGAGGAGGGGAGGAGGGAGGGTTGGAGAAAGGTGGGGCCCTTCCCCACTTAGCAATCACAGAATTCACGCCTCCATTTGCTCAAGAAACAGCTGGTCTAGCCCCTGTCCTGAACCTGGACGAACTGACATTGAAATCATCTGAACAGTTGTTAAAATACCAGTTTCTGGGCTCCCTCTCGGTGGGACCTGGGAATCTGTCTCTAATAAATGCCGAGGGTGGCCCCTGGAGGCTGGTTCACAGACCAGGGCTAGGGAACTCCGGCCTGACTTAGTCCAGGCCACTGTGCTGGTCACTGCGAGTGCTGTCCCCTCCTGGCATGTGGCGGTGACCCTACTGACAGCAATATACACAGATGATGTTTGTTAAGTGCTTATTATATACCAGGAATTGTTCTAGGCATTTGCACACATACACGCATGCGTGCACATACACACCCCCTTGGGGCAGATGCTGTTAGTGTCCCCATTCTACAGATGGGGTAAGAGAACAATCGAGAGGTTAGGGAAGTGGCAGAGCTGCTTATCCCTGGGCCACAAAAGGGACACAAGTCAGGCAGGGCATAGCACAGGTGCCAGCAGAGCTCTGGGGGCTTGAGCCACACTCTGTCACATGTGAAATCAGGAAAGACTGCTTGGAGGAGGCAGCCTCAGCTAGTTCCCATTGTGATGACTGTAGGCTTGCCAGTGGCTTTCTTCCCTGTCTCTGATACTTCTACTTGACCAAAATGAGGCAGGTGGCAGACAGGACCAGATGGCACCTTCAGACCCAGGGGACCAGGTCCCCTTCAGGCTTGTAGTTACTTCCCTTGCCCTCTGTCCACAGGGAATTAATTGCACATTCCCAGGGCGCCGCTGGGCTCCAGCTCTATGACAGGGGATGAGCTAAGTGTCACTCAGACCCCATCTGGCTTAGATGTGAGGAGAGGGTGTTGCTGCAGGCAGGGGTTACAGTTACATACTTTGGGGGGGCCTTGATGGGTTTTGGGGAGAGAGGCTGGAGGAGTCGCACCCACTCTGGGAATAGCCAGGCCCACAGTCAAATCAAGACTGTGACCACAGGCGTGTTCCTCAGCACCCCTGACCCCCATTCCTCCACCCTGGACACGGGGATAATGGTGGCAGCCCCTGGCTCCCAGGGTGTGGTACCCCAGAAAGGCACCCAGCACGGCACAATGGAAGTACCCAGTAAATGCCCAATTTATTTTTTAGAAACTTTTAAGGGCACATCAGGCACCCAATTCTCATTTTCAGCCTCAAAAATCACAGTGGTGGGCCCTGTTTGGGGATATTAGCATTAATTTCTTCCTCTCGCCTTCAAATATTTATGAAGTGTCTACTGCTGGGGACTCAGTCAGGGGCACAGCTGTGCCAAGGTGGCCACAGTCCTTGCTGGTGGAGACGCTCCAGCCTAGTGGGGCACAGGGGTGACAGGCCCTGGGCCAAGGTGGCAGGGCACAGGGGGGATCCCCAGTTCTTGGCAGCAGGAGTCTGTGCCTTTTTGGGGTGGGGGTGGCAGTGGTTTCCCTGGGCCAAGTCTAGACCTCCAGAAAAGGAAGGAGTTGGTGAGGGGGTGGGGTGGGGAGCAGGGTGAGGGCCGGTGTTCCAGGCCAAAGGAACTGTAGTTTCTGGGCTGAGAAGGGAGAGCGAAGCTGCGCCTTCCAGGAACCGAGAGCAGTTTTGTGCGGCCCTGGAGGAGAGAAAGGCGGAGAGGAGAGACGTGAGGCTGGAGAGAGACCTACCAGGGTCAGGAAGGCTCAACGTGTCGTTTATGAACTTGCGGGGCAGGGGGCCCAGCCAGCTCTCCCTGGCCATGTGGGGCTCTGAAGCGGCTTCCGCGCCATCAGCCTCCCCGGCAGAAACAAGCCCCTACCTGAGTCCCGGCTCCCTTTGTGTGTGCTTAAGTAACTGTTGGTCTCGCCACTGTTTTCTCTGGACTGTGTTTCCGTTCAAATTATCCCTGGCATCCTTCTCCCCATCCATCCCCCATTATTTAATTTAAAACCATTCATCTAATTAGCATCTGTCGGGATGGTTTTGGTGTGGTTTTGCCTGGAAGGACTGCGCTCCATTGGGCGACATCTTGGATTTTCTTCCAAATCCAAGACTCCACCATGGGGTTCCCACATTTATTTTGGCCCGAGAATGTTCCGAGGCGGGATCAGAGACCAGGAATTTGGGAGCCTCTGTTGTCTCTGGGGCTGAGTGTTTCTGGCAGCTGGGCTGAGTCCTTTGCCTTGGTCCGTCGTCAGCCATTTCTCCATCCAGAAAGGGCCATAAATTTGTGAAGTGCTTAGCATATGATTTTCCAGCTCCCTCCTCAGACTCTGCGACTCCTGTCCCTCTGTACTCTCACCCCATTTCCACCCCCCTTAATATTCTATTGCATTTTTGTCTGTCTACTTCAGTGGGGAGAGGTGGCGGGAATGAACGGTGATCGCCTCCTTCCCTGGTCCTTCATGCAGTTCCCTGGGCTCCTAACGGAAGCTTCGCCAGGTACCTTCGCTCCCAAATTCCCTCTAAAGCCTAAACTTTGCAGGAGTGTTGTAGAATCAGAGAGACTGCCTTTTGGATCTCTCGTGTGTCTGGGTGGCTCTTTCCTGCTCTGAGCCTTTGTTTCCTCATATGTAAAGTGGAAAATAATAACAACAGGAAGAAAAGAATGACAGAGGTCATGAAGTCTAGCCTTCCCCGCACGCACTCTCTGCCAGCCCCTGTGATAAAACTTTTGCATATTGACCACAGTAAATCCTTACAAAAACATACTTGCTGGCATTAACATTCCCATTTCACAGATATAGGAACTGAGGCGTAGAGATTATATGGCTTGCCCAAGGCTATAGCGTGCGATGCCAGGACTTGAACCCTGGTATTATGATCCAGAGTCTGGATGATATTGTGAGGATGGAGGGGTCACAGTGACAGGACTTGTTTTGGCAACTCTATAAGGGAGGGATTCAGAAGTTCTGGATCCTGAGTGTCTGGCCCTGCAGTACTTGTGTCCCACGGTAGGGTGCAGTGTGGAGAGATGCCAATTAAGTGTGCCAATAAGACTGGAAGAAGGAAGCAGAGAAGTCTGAAAGCCTGCACCCTGTGGTTGTTTTGCTGCAAGCTGTTGGGTTTGCCAGTCTTTGACATCACCCATAATGTCACAGTAGGGCATTCTTTGCAAGCTAATGCAAGGGTTGGATTTATTCCATTTCAGGGTTAGACTAATGGCTGTTAGTGAAAACATTTTCTGGGAACCAGATATTTGGATTTGTTCTTCTTTTTAGGGTCTCAGGAAGGGGGGGGTGTAAGGGATAAACAGTCACTGGGAAAGCATGGTCGCTGGTAGTACATTACTGTGGAGGCCCTGCCCTTAGGTCAGAAAGGCAAACGGATGTGATTTGGAGACACCAGAGAGAAGCTCTATTGAGAAAAAAGGACCATTGAGACCAAGTCATTTTTCTGACCACAATTCTCTTCAAGAACATTGTGATTCTTTCTTAAGACTGACCAATGCATGGAGGCCCATCCAGGCCACACTCTCTGGGGCCGACCCAGGGGGGTTGGGGTTGCCTCTGGCTCCAAGCTCTTTCCTCTGCGGGAAGAGAGGAGCCGTGTAGAACCTTCTCGAATGTGTCTGTTGGTCAGGAAATATTTGCTCAGTAGGAAAGAACACCCCGGCATTCACTTGCTTATTCAGAAGGACCTAGAAGCCGATCTTCGGGGGGGGGGGGGGGTGAAGGATGGGGGCAAGAGTGGGGACTCTGGGCAGTGTGATCTGATGGGTCTCTTACCTTAAGGAGAGGATGATGGACCCTGGTCCCTGAGCTCCTTTTGCCCAAGGGGGTCTCTTAAGGGGTGGATGACCACCTGATCTGACCCATTTTGGCTCCATTCACTAAATCCAGTACATTAATAAAACCAAATGGCTGACTCTGAATCCTTAAGCACCATAATGTCTAAAGATCAGGGAGACTGAGAGTGTCAAGTTGTCGGTGCCTGGTGGTTTGATGGCTTGGAGGCTGAGAATAGGGGCTGCAGGAGCCCCGAAAAGAGTTATGTGGGATGGGATCCTGAATCTGCAGCCAGGCGATTCTGAGGTAGGTCCAGGGAGGCTATATTTGGGGACCTACCTCTGGGCCACCCACCACATGATGGGCAGAGGAGGTGGGGAGGATTTGGGAAATGTTCTTTTTTAGGAGGTGAGATTTGAACAAGGTCAGAAAAGATGTACAGACACCAGAATTCCCCCCAAACACATTCCTTTAGAGACTCTCAAATATTACCTCGTTTGTGCCCTCACTGGGGCACAAAAATACCCTCATTGAAATGAGATGGCTGGAAGCAGCTCATAATCAGACAGTTTCCCAAGGACTCCGGGCAGAGGCCCTGGGTCCTGTACTCCCCAACTCCAAGGAGAGAAAGGGCGTGGGCACCAGCCCCAGCCCGGCAGCATTCGTCAGCCTGGGCCCCTGGAGTCCCCTTCTGTAACGGTAATGAGGTTCAGGAGTGATGGGTGGGCAGCAGGTCCAAAGTACCCAGAAGGATCCCCGATAACTGCAGGCTATCAGGACCCAAACCTGGCCACCCCCAGAATCACCCCAGCAAGATTTCAGTGATACAGATTATGAGACCCCACTGCAGACCTGAAGAATCACTCTCTCTTGGGGTGGGGTCCTACGTGAGCAGTCAGGTGATTCCAAGGCAGGTCTGGGGGAGTTATATTTGGGGGTCCCTCTTCTGGGCCACTCCCCACATGAAACATTTATCCTGGACCTTCTAGATTTCCCTGCTGACCTCCTGCCCTGATGTGAGCCACTGAGTTGGGTCTGTGGTATGGATGTTGTAGGACGCCTATGTCCCCGCTCCCACACTTGCGTGGGGTCCCCAGTACTGTACCTCAGCAGCTCCGGGCCATAGGGAAGCAGCCCCCTAGACCCTCCCCAAGCTCTTCCCTGAAGCAGAAACCATTTGGCACCCACAGCCATCCTTTGTCCCAATGCAGAGGGAGCGGGACATGGATAAATGCAATTGTGAAGGCAATTTTTCTCCGATCAGGATTCTATAAGACAATTCCCTGGCATTCAAATTATTGTAATGAGTCAAGTTCCACTTCAAAGGGGACTAACTTAATAATGAGAAGAGCTGGGCTCTAAGGGATTCTAATTAGATTTCTTTCCACACCCCCCTCGCATGTTTTTCTGAAGAGCAGCCAGGGCTGCTAGATTGTGTTATGTTTGGGTCCAGCGTGAAGAAACTTGGAAGCCAGGCCTGGCTGGGGACGGCCATCCGTCTGGCTCGAGCCTGACAGCCCAGACCCTGCTCCCGGCAGGGGGGGCCTGGCCACCATGAAAGGCAACAAGATTTAGGGTGGCAGGGAGGGGAGGGTGGAGGGAGGGGGTCTGGGTGGCAGAGGGCTCCCCGTTCCCGTTGGTGAGATGGGGAATTCGATGGGAGAGGGAGATCTGGAACCACGCTGCTGGTTTGAATCCCAGCCCTTCCCTTTCTCAGCTCCGTGACCTTGAGTACGTGGTGTTACCTCAATGCATCTCAAGTTCCCATCTGTGAAATGGGGCTAATGCTGGAACCCATCCCAGAAGGCATCGGGAACACTGGATGCACTAGGATGCCCAGAGGCTAGAAGCATTATTTTAGCACAGGTTATTATTAGTACTCCCGAAGGGAAGGAATTCAAAAGAGGGGAAAGGCTTCTCCAGGTTAGGGCAGACATAACTTTATATGACCCTACTGAGCTCAGAAGGTGGCAAGAAGGGTCCAGCTCTGCTGTGGTGACAAGTCTGAAGGGCCCACAATTCAAGTCCTGACTTTGTAACTTATTAGCTGTGGGACCTTGGACAAATTGCTTCACCTCTCTGAGCTTCTGTGTCTTCATCTATAAAGGGTTGGGAACAATAATAAACTCAAATATAAGGCATGAGGCACGAAGGGAAGATGTATGTCAGCGCCTCGCGGGGGCAGGCTCCTGTGGGAACTTCCCGGATGTTATTACCCAAACCGTCCATTCTGTCCGGTAAACGTTTTCCCACGTGTCCACCTCTGGAATCTGGATGCATCTTATGGCTGATGGCGCACTCCAGCTGCTGTTACCTGGGCCAACAAGAAAGTGTCAGTGTTCAGACCCGTGAAATGGGAGCAAATGGCTTGGGAGAACATTCAGGGAAAAATTAGGATTTTCCCTGCCTTTTTTTGTGGGAGGGCCTTGGGGCTGGCAAATCCTACGTGTTTAGCAATGTTGTCCATAGGAGTCAGAGTAAGCTAGTGCCAAGCCAGAGAGGGGCCCAGCACGTGACGCTATTGTTTTCGTGGATTCTTTTAGGGAAAGCCACATCACCGGGCCTCCTGAAGGCAAGAGGAAAATCTGAGGGAAAAGGGGGATTCCAGAGGTGTCCAATTGAAAGGACTTCCCAAGAGGGAGGCTCTGAATGCGAAGAAGTTTTAGGGATCCCGGAACCAATTTATGCTCTTTCTTTTTCCATTTTAAGTAGGTACAGAGTGATATATGATTCAAATCTATGTCTACGTTGAAAAAGCTCTTTCTGCAAGCATGAAATCAAAATTCTAGGTGATAAGAAAGCAGTGGTTGTCATTCGTTCTGTAGCATTTTCCGGGCTCGGCTGTCCAGACATCCACTGCGTTTTATGATGGAAGGTCTCAGATGTGCAGGGTCCTGTTTTGATCCCGTTTCCCGGCTTCTCCCAAAGGACTTACTCTGTTGTTAGACTTTACTGGGACACTCACAAGCACAGTGCTGGACACGATACACATTATCTCACTTATGCCTCCCAATGAGTCCACGGAGGAGAGATTTTACTTCCTATCTCCTGGACGGATTGCGGCTTACAGAAGGGAAATGACTTAGTAAGACAACAGTGTCCAAACTTGATCTCCCTTTTGAATTCATGCAGCACGACCCTCCATGCTATGGGTGGCCTGGCATTTCCTGAGAAGTTGTCTGTCTTCTTTGTTCCAATACCACCCAGCTCCCTCTGGCCCTTGGATTCAGGGTCAAGGTCAACACCACCAAGACCCCGAAGTCTCAAGTCCTCATTTATCAGGTGACAAATGATGAACATTTACTGGTTGCTTAGAAAACCGGCAGGCAGTGGGAGCAGCAATGGGGTGAGAGCCAAGGCTGTGGGTTCTATTTTCAACCACTCACTGACTGTGTGACCTTGGGCAAGTCGCTAAACCTCTTTGGGTCCCTGTATGTTTATCTGTAAAGTGAGTGGATCACACAGGAGATTGGCAGGATCTCTTTCATTTATATCACAAATATGTCTTTTATCCAGGTTCTGGGGGGCTGGGAGAACTTGACCTTTAGTGAGATAAAGTCAGACAGGACCTACAAGGACTCAGGTGAACACAGGGTAACCATCAACCTTCAAACTTGGGGTCAATGCAGGGTGGAGGTTGAACAAAAATAAGGACTTCCAGTAATCAGGGGTGCCTGAGACCCAGAGCCCCTAAGGAACTGTTCCTGTTGTGGGTGGGGCGTCTGGTGTCCTAGCAGTGTTTGCACAGGAGAAATCCTTCCATGGGCTCCGTAAGCCCTGGAAATTGTCCAACCAAATAGCACTCAAAATGCATCATTTTGCGTTTTACCTTGTGCCACGCCTGTGCAGGATGTGAAGTATGGAAGGGCTGGAAGGGCCTCCGAGGCACTCCCATCTGCTTTTGTTGGTTTGTGGAGAAGAAAACAGCGATGTAGTTGCTGAAGTTGGAACTTTCCTTACTTTCCAAGGAAACTAGAGTCCAGAGGAGAAGGGGCTGGACTGACAAGGCATCCTGGCTGCTGCAGGCTGCCTGGATAAGCCCAGGACACTGGCCTGCGGCCTGCCGTGTGCAGCAGGCACCGTACTGGGTGCAGACGCTCTTCTCGCTCCTCACGATGGCAACAGCAATCCTAGCTTGGTTACTGGAGGCCCCTGCACGAGCCAGGCCCAGGCGTCGTTTCATCGTGCCAGATGTAGCCCATAGGCAGACAGGCTCAGGCCAGGTCTTCTCAGAGGATGTGTGTTCAAATCTTGGCTTTTTATCTCTTTTGTGACCTTGGGAAGTCACTAAATCTATTTAAGCCTCAGTTTTTCCATCTGTAAAGTAGAGATGATCATGGTGTCTTAGGCCTTTGCCAGGATGAAATAGTGCCTGTGGTGTCCTGGGCACAGCCCCTGGCATACTCAGCAAGACTTTAACCAGTGCCACTAATTACTGTATTAGAAGATGCAGAAGATAAGCTGCCTGGCAATTTGAAAAGTTAGGCATTTAGAGCTCTGCCAGAGTTGAGGAGACAGGCCCAGAGACGCAGAACGACTCCCCTAAGGTCACACAGTGAGTAGGTGGCTTGTCTGGATTCAATGCCAGGCCCGCCTGGCCCCTCCCCTGCTCCCTGTGCTCAGTTACTGTTGCCTCCTCCAGTGCCAAGTCCGGGGGAAGGCCTGGAAGGTGAGTCCTCAGAAACCCCAGTCAGAGAACAGGTGACTCCGCAGCAGAGTGAGTGAGGGGCTGGGATCTGGGGCGACTGCCCCATGCTCCCTGACTTGTGACTTTGGGCGGGCGGCTTTCTCTCTCTGGACCCCTGTTTCTTCATGGGTAAAAGAAGGATGTTGGTGACGCTGAGTGCGGATTAAATGTCCTTGCCCACTTTGGGTCTCCCTGCGCGGCAGAGCTCAGAGTGGGCGCTCCCTGGTGTAGCTTTTGTTTATGTTTGTGGCTCTTCTCACCCTGAAGGAGATTCTTAGGGGACTTCGGCCTAGCAGGGCCCTCGGGGAATGAACATTTTCAGGCAGTGATAGGACTGTTGCCCATTCCCCTGGCCAGGGCAGGGGTCCTGGCGGGCTGGCTGGCAGCCCCAGCGGCTGAGTCAGGGTAGAGTGTCTTCAGCAGGGAGGGTGGGTCTGGCACCTGCAGACCTGGCCGGAGGGGCCCGATACCTACCTGGGGCACTTCCGAGGATTCCACTTCAGAAGCTCAGTCTCCATGCCTTGGCCCTGCCCCAGCCCTGACCACAAGCTCTAGGGCTCGGACGCAGGCCCTGCTCTCTGGGGAGGAAGCGGCGATGACACTGAGCTGGGTGGAAGCCGGTGGCTTGGCGAGCCAGCACCTGTGTCTCAGCCTGGAGCCCGGAGGCAGCAAATGAGAAGCATTTGAGGCTCCCTGGCTGATTTCTTTGATGTTGGGGCACAAGAACATGTGTTTCTCCTCTTTACTCCTCCCTTATTGTACTAGACACAGCGAAAATTGAGATAAGTCAAGTTAGCAAAGAGAATAAAATAAAAGTCCTCCATAAATTTATAATCTGGGGGTGATACTTGTCATTGTTGGGTGTGTGGGCATACTCAAGACATTTATTTACTTACTTTTTAAGATTTATTTATTTATGAATACAAGAGCTGGGGTATAGGCCAGCGGTGTGTGGTGGTGAGAGGATTCACCAGAGACAGAGTGGGGAGCAGAACAGGCGGATGACTGAAGTACACTGCTGAGGGGAGCAGTGGGCCAGACAGGAGAGGTCTGCTGCGCCACGTGGGAAGCTCCCTGGCCGGGGATCGAACTCGTGCTGCAGTGGCTGCGGACAGCTTCATAGGCTGAGACCTAACCCATTGCTCCACGAGGGAGGCCCACTTAAGGCATTTAAAAACAACCTCAAAATACGATTTCTCTCTATGAAGTGCATAGACAAATACTTGCACACAATAGTTAAATCCTAAATATTAACTATTTTTATTATTATTTTCATTTTATAGTCTGATTTTTTTCTCTTAAACAGAATTTCACCTCCATGAGAAATGGAGCCTATGTGCTTTATTCACCTCCACAATCTAGTGTTTAGCACATAGTAGGTGCTCAAGAAATATTTTTTAAATAAATGAATGAATAAAATTTCTTCATCTCATTGGATTTTCATCTGTAAGATTTAACAGCAACATAATGCTACATTGCTGAATTTGTTTCTAAACTTTGGTGCTTTTTTTTTCTTTTAATCACTCCTAGCCTCTTAACTTGCCACCTCAGTTGGTATCACAGGCAGACCTGTTCCCACCTGTAAGAGGTGGGGGATGCTGGGTTCCAGGGAGCCTGGGGACCCAGCATCACTTCAGAGAAGACAGAAGCCAGCCTGCGGGCTGCCTGCCCTCCTCGGCTCACAGAAACCGCCAGCCATCGACTTTAACCGTCTAGGTAGCACGCAGACGAGTCAAACCCCAACTCCTGCATTTTTGATGAAATTGACATTATACAAACGCTCAGGGCTTACTTGGTCAGACCCGGCAGAGAGGAGCTGAATCAATAATGAAACACTGGGTGGAATAAAGCATTAAACAGGCCGTTCTGCAAGGCAAGCAGCTGACAGGTCAAGTCAGGTGACCCAGCATAGCCTGTGGCCGGTGGTCCTTGCCCCAGGCTGCCAAGCAGGGAGATGGCGGGGCCTGCAGACTACCCACCCTGCCCGCGAGTCTGGTAGGCACCCTGACGTCCTGGGAAAACCTCCAGGCGTGAAGCCCAGAAACATGGAAATAGTATTCATTTTGTGGCCGTAGGCAGATTATTTTTTGCCTGTCGCTTCGGCTGGAAAAATAGATCCTGGACAAGGCTACCAGCGCTTTGGCAGCTGCAAGGTTCTGCGCATTCAGCATGAACCTGGGACAGGTATGGTCCAGTTTGTAGTCTGTTAAGAGCCACAAATGAGAAGGACTCAGGAAATCCACCGCTGGATCAGCCTTTGCTCTCTTTTCAGGCTGGGGAGAACATTCTCTCTGCTCTGAGATTCTTGGCCTGGGCTCATCAAGAAAAGTCTGCCTCTGGCCTCTGCTCCACCAAGGATGTCCGAAGACAATGCTGTGTAGTGATGGGGACCCCAAGCCCCATACTGCACTTTTCATTCCAGGTCACATCTTTGGCCCTGCTATAAGGTTTAAGACAAGTTAGGCTTAAGCCTAACTTTAAGACAAGAATCTGTTCCCTTTCTGAAGAGAGGCTGGGGGAGGGAGAGCAGGGTCCAATGGGAAGGAGTGATTTGTAGGTGCGACTGGTCTCTGCATTTCCTCCAACACATCTGCCTTTGTGTGTTCGCTTACAGAACTCGAGTGCTTATCGCCTGGTCTATGGGCCAGTGGCACTGGCAATGCCGGGAGTTGTTAGAATTATGGGTGCACCCACCAAGACAAGTACGCCCCTTAGTGTGGAAGGCAGGGGTGACGGCTCTGGTGGGCGTGTCCGCAGGGAGGGGGCGGAGCCTGGAGCTGAGCAGAAGCCCTGCAGGTGGGGTGCAGTTTTCCATCTTCTGTCTGTGAGGAGCGCTGCGGGGAGGGGCGCTCAGGAAACGCCTTTACTCTGAGGTGGTTTATCTGTGCTTATTTTTGAAATCAGATTGAGTCAAAGGACACTTCTGTCTGTGGGTTTAAAGGTATTTCAAGGGACTTCCCCCACTCTATGCTTTCTGTTGTGAGAGTAAAAATAATAAATTCAACTCACATTCACCCAGTGCTGCTATGGGCCGGAACTTGAGCCTGGGGCTTAGATTTGGGAAGGGGATCCCAAACCTGAGCGTGATGCAATCTCAGCAGAACGGAGGCTGCAGGTGGGACATTCTGCACGCGCCCCCAAGGGCGGGAAAGGACCCTTGCCTCCTGGGATCTTAACCATAGCAGAATTGACGGAGGGCGTTTTTCAAAATGTATTTGCTTGGGTTCCCCTCAGAGTGTCTGACTGAGTAGGGTTGAACCAGAAATCTTCCATGTGATTCTCATTCCCAGTTTTGGCCTGCTAAGAACTGTGCGATGCCGTTCAATTGTTGCTGTCTTGCAGGAGCTGAGATGGCTTGACCAGGACAGAAGGGTTAGCTCATCCCTAGTGGGGGAGAATGATAGATGTGACTGAAATGCAGAGCCTCCCCTCCACCCTCTTAGACACTCCCCTCACACCTACACCCCCCACCTCCCACTGCCCTGGGCCTGTAGCTGGACCCAAGGCCCAATCTCCTTGGGAGCTAGTGGTGTTGTCACCAGCTGGAAACCGTAAGTTCCTTGCCCTGCCCTGTTCATCCTTGCTCTATCCTGTTTATCTTTTTCTTGCAGATAAAACGAGAAAACCAGCTAATGAGGCTAAAATCAAGAGGGAAATAGAAGAGCAGGGGGAAGCCACAACATTCCTATCGTAGTAAAAATCACACCCACCGGTGCCGTGACAGACCCTGTCAGGGCCAAACTTGGGAGAAAGAGGAGTAAGTTACTGGAAAACACTGCCAATTCTCTGAGCTCTTTCTGACACAGACTCTTTAGCCTCTATCATTGCCTAGTATTCCCCCAACAAGTCCCTGCTTCTCCCCAATTTGGTGAAATTGTGAGAAGGGTCCTTCATGTCTAAGGTTTGTCACTCCTGAAAAAACCCAATTAACCCAGAATTCCTTCCACCAACTCTTGTCTCTTAAATTTTGGTTTAAGAGTGGTGAGCAGCTAGGTCCCAAACTCCTGTAACAATGTGACTAGTTTTTGCTAATGAAAATGTGATGCACATCTCTTTGGGACTAAGCCCAGAGAAAGTGGCAGGGTCTTCTCTATCAGCTCTACCCATTCCCACCAGCTGGAACGTCAACCACGTGGGTGAGAAAGTTCTGAAAAGATGGCAGAGCCACAAGATGGAAAGAACCTGGGTCCCTAAATCATTACATGTGGCTGAGATACCTGCCAACTGTCAACATTCATCTTGGATGTGAATGAGAGACAGAAATATGCTTTATTTGTTCCTTTACTGCTCACTGAATTTGGGGATTTACTTGTCATAGCAGCTCACTTAGCCCCAATACAGTCCCCTCTGCCTCACTTGATATCCTCCAAAACATTCTTATCTCAACACTCAGAATTCAAAACTTAGCCTTATACCATTGCACTAAATTCTTAATTGGGAGTAGATAAGACTTTTGCTTAGTTCAGTCTAACCCTTGGTAGAGAATCAGCATCCTTTGCACCTGATTCTAATTTAGTTTCCTTTTGGAGCAGTTCTATTTGTAAGGCATGACATTCCACTGCTTTTATTCTTCCTTAGAGAACTTCGAAAGAAAAAAGAGAAATTATATTGATTATCTTCAAATAGAAAAATATTATGCTGTTTTCCAATTATCAGATGGGTTCATTGAGTACATTTGTAAATTTCAGATGTATTTTGGGATTTTATTTTCCCTATCTCTTGAAAACTTGCTATTTCTTCATGCTAGGAATTATTTCCTCATGACTTACTATTCCTAATTATGCCCAAAAGACTGAAAATAATAAGAAAATGAAACAATGCTGGAATTACCTGAAGGATGATGTAATCACAGCATCAGTCATCACTGTTGTGTCATCTACATCTTTTTTTTTTATCTACAGCTTTTTTTTTTTTACTGCATTATTGTTAGACAGAATAACAGCTACCAAAACTGTCCAAATTCTATTCTCTAGAACCTGTGAATTTATTACCACATATGACAAGGCTTTGAAGGTGTGGCTACATTAAATACCTGAAATGGATGATTCTCTGGATTATTTGGGTGACCCATTGTGATTATAATGGTCCCTCAAATCAGAAAGAAGGAGATGTCTCTGAATGCAGACACTGAATGACATGTATGAGACTTACTAGCTGTCGCTGGCTTTAAAGATGGAGGAATGGAGCCCAAGCAAGGAATGAGGTCAGTCTCTAGAAGCTGGAAAAGGCAAGGAACTGATTCTCCTCTAGAGCCTCCAGAAGAAACACAGCTGCTGATAGCTTGACTCTAGTCCTGGGAGACCCGTTTTGGATTTCTGGCCTTCAGAACTGTAAGATCATATATTTGTGTTGCTTTAAATGACCAAGTTTATGATTTTCACATTTAATTCAAGTTCTGTGATTTTCCACAGAAGCAACAGAAAAATAATAAAGTTGCCCGAACTACCGCATTGTGAGAAGATACAAAGAGAAGACAGGAGACACCATAGTTTTACTCTATGTTTAAGAAATCAGAATTTTCTTTTTACATCCAAATTTTTTTCTTAAATTACATCCAAATTTTTTTCTCTACATCCATCTGATAAAGAAAAATCACAGATGAAGATATCAGACAATAATTAGATGATTCAGGAAGGGAATGAAGAGAGAGATAGGATCACTCTACTCAAGCTGCATTTTCAACTTGCAAGGGCAAGAAGGGAAATCAGAAAGGGTGAGAAACTGGAATCCAGTAGAGACACATTCTGAAACTGAGTTAGTGTTTACAAGATGTGTGTGCTCCTGGTTCATGTGTCACATCCAGTTGGTGACAGTTGATGAGATGTTGGTTGGGTTCAGAGGATGTTATTTCACAGCCATAAAAATATGGGATAAAATTGTTGGCTTGGCAGGTTCAAGTTCTTATTAAATATAAAGTTGTTGCTCACTCTCCCTTTATTCTTATTTCTGAAAATTTCCAAATGTTTAAAAGTGGTCCATTTGACCTAGATGGTAAATCATAATGACTATTTCTCCACATAACCTGAAGGTGGAAATAATCTTTCTCTCCATTCTTGAATATGTAAGTGCTGCAATTCGAGCGTTTATTAATTCTTCATTCACTTGATAAATGCTTATTTGAAAGCCTACTCTTAACAAGCTCTTGCCAGATAAAGTGCTGTGAGGTTTGCACACAGGGCGACAGGGTGTATGTGGACAGACTTGTGGGTCTAAGAAGGTCTCTCTGAGGAGAGGCTGAATGCAGAGAGCTGGAATTGGAGTGATGAAGAGGCAGCCACGTGAGGCAGCAAGTGAAGGAGTTCTTCAGGCAGAGAGGAAGGCAAATGCCAAGAGCTCTGAGGCAGGAGAAAAGTTGATAAGCTCAAGGAGCAGACAAAAGGCCATTAGACCTGGGGTAGTGTGGGAGCCCAAATGGCAAGAGATGAGAGCAGAGAGGTTGGCAAGGGTGGATAACTTAGAAATTTGGGGTCTAAGTCTTTGTAATTTGGGGAGCCTCTGAAGGGCTTTAAGCATGGTTTGAATTATATTTTAAAAATACATTAAAAAAACACAAAGCTGACTACTGAGTGGAAAGTGGAGTGTGTGTTTGGGGAGCAAGAGGAACACAAAGGCAGAGTCCAGGTGAGAATGACAGTGGGTGGGGCCAGGGCGGAAGACACGGGGTGGAGAGAGGGACATAGATGTGGCTGACAGACTGGAGGGAAAGTCAGTGGACTGGGTGTGGAGGATGAAGGAAAGGAGAGGAAAGAATTAAATAAGAATTAAATGTGACTCCAGATTCTTTGATTTGAGCTTTTGGAAGATTGGAGTTGCCATTTATTAAGATGAAATATTATAAGGAGGAGTAGATTTGGCTCGTTTGAGACCCTTATCACAAATCCAACTGACTATTGGACAGAAGACTATTGGATGTTGGACATTCAGAGGAAAGTGCGACCAGAGACACCAGTTGGGAGTCATTAGCATATAATCAGCATTGAGGCTGCCGGTCACTGCAGGGGAGAATGGTCAAAGAGAAGAGAGCCTGATTTATATCAAAGCCGCCTGGCATACACAGTGGGCGAAAGGATTGTCTTGTCAGTAAAGGATGTTGGGAAAACAGGACATACCAGTAAACTCAAAATAGATCATAGACTTGAATGGAAGGCCGGAAACCATAGAACCCCTAGAAACTTAGGGAGTAAGCGCCTCATAATTGATCTTGACAATCACCTTTTTTTTTTTTTTTGAATCTGGCATCAACAAAAAGATAAAGGCAACAAAAACAAAAATTAAAAAAATGAAACTACATCAAATGAACAAAAGGACTTCTGTACAGAAAGGGAAATCATCAACAAAATGAAAAGGCAATTTATAGAATGGGAGGAAATATCTGTAAATCAAATATCTGATAGGGTGTGTGTGTGTGTGTGTGTGTGTAGCTATATCTCAGACATGCAATAGAAAACTTCCTGAAACAATACAATTTAAAAATGGACAGAAGATCTGAATATTTTCCTAAAGAAGATATGTGAATGGTCAACAGATATATGAAAAAGTGCTCAATGTTATTAATCATTAGGAAAATACAATCAAAACCACAATGAGATATCACCTCATACCTGTTTGAATGACTTAACAAAAGATAAGAAATAACAAATGTTGGGGAGGATGTGGTGAAAAGAGAATTCTTGCTCACTGTTGGTGGGAATGTAAATGAGTGCAGCAATTATGGAAAATAGTGTGGAGGTTCCTCCCTGCCCCAATTTCAAGCTAAATCAAAGGAGACAAAATCACTGTCTCAAAATGATATCTACAATCTGCATCCCGATGATCATTGCAACATTATTTACAGTAGCCAAGATCTGGAAAAAGAAAATGTATTCCTAGATTTAACACCAAGGATACACTGTGAGAAATGCACTGTTAAGTGATTTTGTTGTGCAAGAGTAGAGTATAATTACACAAACCTGGAGTGTATAGCTTACTGTACACCCAGCTATATGGTATGGACTATTGGACCCTTGTCTGTATGTGGTTCCTGGTTCATCCCAAACATCATTAAGTGATATATGACTGTGCGCAATGGAGTATTACTCAGCCATAAAAAAGGAAATCCTGCCATTAGCAACAGCATGAGTGGGACTTGAAGGAGTTATGCTAAGTGAAACAAGACAGATAGAGAAAGATAAATGTCATGATTTCATTTATATGCAGAATATAAAAAAACAAAACAAGAAGTCCTGAACTCAGATACAGACAACAGATTGGTGGTTGTCAGAGGTGGGGGGGTGGGGGAAGAGCAACATGGATGAAGGTGGCCAAAAAGAACAAATTCCAGTTTGTTGTAGTGTACAACATGGTGCCAATACTTACTAATTCTGTGTTTCTTATTTGAAAGTTGCTGAAGGAGTAGATCTTAAAGTTCTTGTCACAAGAAAGGAAATTGTAACTGATGTGATGATGGATGTTAACTTGTGGCGGTAATCGTTTTAGAATATTTACACACATCAAATCATTATGCTGTGGGGCCTCCCCGGTGGCGCAGCGGTTGAGCGCTGCGCTGTGGAGCTGTCGGCAGCGGCGACGCGAGTTCGACGCCCAGCCGGGGAGAATCCCACATGGTGGGGCAGACCTCTCCTGCCTCACCCGCTGCTCCCCTCAGCAGTGTATTTCTGATCTGCCTGTTCTGCTCCCCGCTGTTCTGTCTCTGGTGAACCCTCTCGCCGCCCCACGCCTCTGGCCTGTACCCCAGCTTGTATGTAAAAAAAAAAACAAAAAAAAACCAAATCATGCTGTACACTGAAAGCAATGGATATTACTGGTTACTGTCAATTATGGAGGGAGGGAGGGAGAGAGAGAAAGAGGAGAGAGAGGCAGGCTTGAGCAGATGAACTCAGCCTTTGGGACTTAGTATGTGACTGTTAATCTGGTGACTCCGTTTTTCTTGATTCCTATCAGCAGAGATGATAGAAACCACTGATAGATGATAGAAACCACGGCTTTCACACGACAGGGCTGTCTGGCATCAGGGCTATGTCAGTTCACCTGCTTCCAACACGACAGTCCATGGGGCTCTTAGAGCCTTTGCTGCGCATTTTGCTGGCCCATAGACTGATGACATTATGCTGACGGGCGGCGAGCAGGAAGGAGACACAAACAGAAAGATGCATGTTCCCCAGGTGGGAGATCACCCCACAAAGGTTGAGGGGCCTGCCACATTGGTGTAGTTTTTAGGGACATGGGGGCTTGGGGGATACTAGTATATCTCGAGACCAGATTGTTGTGCCTTATACATCTGACCACTAAGACATGGACGTGTGCTTGTGGGCCCCTGTGGGTCTCAGAGGCAGCATTTGCCACGCTTGTTAACACGGCTCTGCTTCATTCATTCGATGACTTTGGAGGCTGCCAGTTTTGAAGGGGGCAGAGAGAGGGAGAGCTCTGCAGGGGTCCAGACAGGGCCTGCTTATACCTTAGACACAGCACTGCAGGCCCACCCTACTTTCAGCACTCACAAAAATGTAACTTTGACTTATTTAAAAATCAAAGGAAAAAGTGACCATAATGACAATGAACCCAGCCTAGATTATCGCCAGCTTTATACCAGTGGAGTCGTAAAATATCACTTTAAAGGTCTAGGACAGAAGGGGCCCACGTGAGGTCTCAGATGGCTCAGGTGTGGGCAGCTGTGCCCCTTTGGCCAGATGACGCAGCAACTCGTTGGGTGAGAGGCAGTAGGGGATGAGGACACGGGCAGTGCCTGCCCCATCCCCAGGGCTCCGTGCAGGCTGTGCCCTTGCCGGGGCATGAACCCTCGCCCTCGCAGAGTGTGGGTACCTGCCCGGACGTCGTCAGGACTCTGTGGCCGGTGCGCCTGTCCATCACGAGCGCCGCATGGTCAGAGGCACTAAGTCCAAGTGCTTCTTAGCGATGCTGCCATTACAGATGGGAATGGCCCAGCAGGTCCAGGAAACACAAGAAAAAGACAGGAGCTGGTGGCAAAGCGGCCCCAGTGACCAGCCTCTCCTCAATGCTCTTCCTCCATCCCCAAGGGTGGCCCCGGGGGGCTTCTTTAGGCCTGGATCAAGGCGAATGGAAGAAATTTTTGGTACTGGCTGCTCCATTCAGGGGTGACCCTGAAAGACAGTGGGGTGTCCTCTGAGAGGGGCAGCATTCAGGGACAAGAAATGGCCCAGGGGGTGGGAAAAAGACCTTTGGGGTGTGGCCAAGGCTTGGATCTGCTTTCTGGGGAAACCAGAACAAAAACATAGAGTTGGCTTCTTCCAGGCCCCCAAATCCTTACACCAGTCTTCCCAGATGGGCATTTCTGTCACCCCCATTTTACAGTGAGGATATTGTGGTACAGAGGGGTCCGCTAAGTCGCTAAAGGTCTTACAGCTGGTAACTGTCTCAGGGCGTTGGCCTCAGGCAGTTCAACTTTATGCTGATTTCCACAGCAGAAGAGAATGGAATGTTCCACGCGGGCTGTGGGTGTCTGGTTTGGGCCTGGCATGACGTTGACCTGTGGCCCTCTGGACCGGCTCATCTGCACTCTTTTTTTCCTCTTCTGAAATGTAGTCCTTGGGCGTTATTAACCCTAGTGAGTCTTCTTGCTTTTAGTTACTTGATTCTTCAGGGCCTTGCAGGGGTTCGGCGGGGGCTAGGCACAGGGGGTGCAAGCATGAATAAGCCGTAGTTCCCAGGAACACTCCCGGCCCCTCTGCAAGCTACCTCCATAAAGGCTGCATTCTTCACCTACCTGAGCAATTATGGGTTTGGAGGTTTTTAAATAATGATTTCAGCATGTGCTTTGTATAAATAAAGGTTGGGGCAGGGGGAGATGAGGGGAATGCCGGCTGGCTCATTTGTGCAGCTAAAAATAGAAACGTGAAAGTCCTATAATGATGAGGCAGAAACTTAAAACAAATTTCTTGGAAAATTTCCTCCCCATGCCACACTGCCCAGGTATTTCCCCCCTTTTTGCCTCGTGCAGATGCAGCAAGGGAAATTGGGGTGAGGGGTGGGTATCACAACACACACTTCCTTCCTGGCACTGAGGAGGAGGGGCCGAGGAGACCCGACTGGAAATAAAACGTCTGTTCAGGAGCCTGATTCGGGCTGACATGGGCCTTTGAGCTCCCTGAGTGGCATTTATGGCCACAGATATGGAAAAGAAAATAAATCTCCCAGGCCCGGCATCTTGCTTTAATTAATAACATAATCAAGTTTCTGGCCTTGTGGAATGGAAGGATTTCAACACTCAAGGCCCCTCTGGCAGCAGGCAAGAAGTGGGCCCCCTGGCCAGGCAGCCCCCGAAGCAGCGGACCGGCCAGTCAGGGCAGGGGGGTGAAGGAAGGTCTAAGGGGCCTCCAGGCAGGACAGCGGGAGCTGGCTCCCCGGCTTGAGGCAGGGGTTCAGAAGAGAACCAGGGGAGCGGGAAGCATGTGGGTCATCACAAGCCCTCCTGTTCTTTGTGCCTTTCTTACGTCCTGGGCTTTCACCTTTGCTTTCCCATTCAGTCTTTGCAGAATCACAGGGCAGACTACTCCTCCCCTTCCTTAGATCAGGAAACTGATCCAAGCTGGGGAAATTGGGTTGACTTGCCCAGAGGCACACAGCAGAGGTGGTGGAGCTGGGACTTGAACCAGCTGACATCGGGGTTGTCTGAGTCAAGACAGGGAGAGAGAAGGTGGGGCGGGGCACATTGGGGCAAGGGACTGTGCTGGCCACCTGTCCCCAAGGCCCCGGGTGGCAGTGCGGGGATGTCCCCTTCAATCAGGATTGCCCATCTCTCTTTTTGAGCTGATATCAGTGTCTAAGGAGGGGTTGAGGGTTGGGACGGGGCAGTGGGGGTGGGTGGCTTGAGAACCGATGGCCAGATTTTAAGAGCGGATTAAGAGGAGCGAATTGGTAGATGCTGAGGTAGAAGGTGAAGCAGTGAATGTCAGGAGACCAGGGTCAGATGCTTCAGCAAGTTTCTGGCTGTCTCTACAGGGTGGGGAAGGGGGCGCTGGACACCCAGAAGGCCCTCCACCACCTGCTCTCCAGGGTGGGAAAGGAGAGAGGCCCCAGAGTGTAGTGGTCCTCTGGGTGCTGTGGCAGGTTGGGGGCCAGGTCCCGCTTCTGCTATTCCCTCCCCGCTCCAGGGGCCTCTTTGGACAGCCTCCCTGGCTGACATGCTTGGCTATTTTTGGAGGCCCAGTGAGTAAATAAAACACAGGAAATCGTCAAATCATGATTTGGCCCTGGTCTACCTTTGTGTCTTCTGCTCACAGACTAACTCCATGTTCCAACTAATGAGTGAGTATGTGGGTCCCTTGGTTGCCTGGATTTGCATCCACTTGGAGGTGTCCCCATCACCAATGCTGAAGTCTTCTCATCTCC
The DNA here is from genome assembly GCA_004024925.1 of Scalopus aquaticus. NCBI lineage: Eukaryota > Metazoa > Chordata > Mammalia > Eulipotyphla > Talpidae > Scalopus > Scalopus aquaticus. The sequence continues at coordinate 37,164 of PVIJ01010835.1, read as the reverse complement.
TGAGCTGGCTCAGAGGTAATTCTCTCACCTATGAGCTCCCATCCCTGGGATACTTCTTACTGTGTTACTGCATCTCTCGTTCATTCCAAATGCTGTTGAATACTTGTTTTGTTTTGTTTCTGAAAAGCTCTTTGTTATCTCTTTTCTAGGTTCCTCAAAGGCAGAAGCTGATTGCTGTTACAATAAAATGTCATAATAATATTTTCCAGTTGCTGAATGCTTACTCAGTGGGCAGACACAAAGAATTTTGTGAGTTATCTTGTTTAATTCTCACAAACATAGGAGTGGGTGTCACTGCCCTCCCCAGTTTAGAGACAAGGCAGAGGTAATGCTAGTTGTCTCAAGTCAACAGCTAGTGAGTTGTTAAGGCAAAACTTGAACCCAAGCGCTCTAATAGCAGAGTCTACAGTCATAACTATGAGTTTAAATAATGTGAACTGTGTGGCTATGCCTGGGTTATAGCCCCAGGCTCTCCCATGATGCTTGAATGTGAACTCCTACAGCCCCCAGTACTGAATTACTTGTTTCCAGACTTTGTGGATTGAATTAATGGAAGTAATAGCTGGTGGCATGAACTAGAGGTAAATTTGGGAAGTTTGCCATTTGTCTACTACCACATAACAAACCTGAAATCTAGTGGCTTAAAATAATGTTTATTATTATCTCCCAAAATGTGGACTTGAAGGGACTAAGCAGAGTGGTTGTGGTTTGAGATCTCCCCTAGGGTCCAATTAGGTGGCAGTTGATAATGGAGTGATGGAAAGGCTCACTTGGGCTGGACCTCTGAGGTGGCTTCTTCAATCATGATTCTGGCATCTCAGCTGATTGTCTACAACAGCTGGAACTTGGTCAGTTATCTTTCTTGTCACATGACTTCTCTGTGTGGCTAGTTGAGCTTCCTCATAGCATGGTGAACTCAAGCTAATTGGACTTCTCATGTGGTGTCTGGTTTCACCCAGGGCAAGCATTCCAAGAGGTCCAGAAAGAAGTCTCAGAAGTCACAGAGCCTAGCTTTGGAAGTCCCATGCCACCATTTTGGTACCTTGAGTACTGAAAGGTTGTTCATTGGCTCAGAGAAAAGGTACTTTTAGAGCCCAGTTTCCATGAGAATAGTATTGAATCTTGAAGGTCCCAAGGACTCCATTGTCTCTGAGATGGCTGTAATCAGGCTCTACCCAGAAGCCTAGGCTGAAGTTGGATATAGAGGTAAATTTCTGAATGAAGATAATGGAAAGTTCTTTAACCCTTAGTGTCCCAGGCTTCTTCACTCTCCCCAAGGAACTGAAATTTGCCTAAAATTGGGACCTGAGAAATTTACTTCTTTCAGAACCATATACCTCAAATCTGACTCAAGTCAAATCAACTAGCCTTTATTGAGCACCTGCTATGTGCTTTGCCCCATGTAATACTAATTGGTAATACTTTTGAGTGCTTGTGCCTGATATTCTTCTAAGTGCTTACACATATTCTTGGATGTAATTCTCCTAATAATCCTTTGTGATAGGTGCTTTCATTATTTCCATATTATAGATGAGAAAAATGAGTCATAGAGATGCTAAGAAACCTGCCTAAGTTCTTATAATTAGCAGGTAAAGTCAGGATTTGAACTCAGGGAGTTCAGCCTCCAGAACCCAGGCTCTTAGGCTATATCTGCCAGCTTGAGTTTCTGCTCACTAATAAAGACCTTGCATCTACTAGAGGAAAGAAGTTGAGATACTTTGTCAAATTTGTTAAAGCACTTTTGTTATTTTTTTTACTGGTCACTGGAAATGTTTCTGTACATAACATTAAGATGTAAAGTTCATTTAACAAGAATTTCTCTGGGAGCGTCCACCAGAACCAGGAGAAATCTTTGATGTGAGATAACATATTTGAAAATCCTTTATCTGATTGGTCAAAAGTTGGTCACTAATTGCATCAGTTAGTATTTGCTGTGTAACAACTGAAATGTAGTCACTTAAAATAGACATCTGTTTGCTCAGGATTTAGCAATTTGGGCTGGGACCAGCCAGACTGTTCTTATAGTTGGTCTCCACTGAGCTCACTTGTGCATTCTGTGGGTTGATAGGCAATCATTTCACTGGCCTGGCACGTGGTTGACTGTTGACTGGGGTGACAGTGAGCTGTGTCTCATCACCCAGAAAGCTACCTAGAGCTCGCTAACATGGATGTGGCCATGGGGGTCCCAGGAGAAGCCAGAGAAGACAAGTTCTGATGCCTTTGCTTGCATCATATTTGCTAATGTCCATTGGCCAAAGAAAGTCATGTGACCAAGGCCAAATTAAAAATAGAGAAATAGTCTCACCCTCCTGGTGGAAGGAGTTGCAAAATCTTGCCATGAGAAGTGGCTTGAGTCTAGGGAGGCAAAGACTCTGTGGTTGCCTTTGTAATCTATCGACTTGGTTTTCCTGATGTCAAAAGCTACCTGTAGGCATGCAGAATAATGGAACCCCAAAGAAACTCCTGCATGTTCTAGTCAGATAATATATGACCATGTAATCTGACATGGCAAAGGGGACTTTGCTGGTTAATTAATCACATAACTAATCTAAAGCGAATAATTATTACTAATTAATTTCTTAAAATAAAATAAATCATTTATTTAAATATTTTTAGATGAGGACATTATCCCGGGATATCCAGGCCAACCTGATGCCATCACAAATGTTGTCATCATCCAAAGTTGGAGGCAGGAGAGTGACACCAAGGGAGGGAATGTCTCAGCAGACTCAGAGTCACAGCGACAAGATTCTAGACTCTGGGGATGGAAGGGGCCATGATCCAAGGAATGTGGGCAGTTTCTAGAAGTTGGAAGAAGGCAAGGAATGGGTTTCCCCCTCAAGACTGGGGCAGGAAAACAGCCCTGCCAACACGCGAAGCTCTAGCTGCAGTCTAGGACTGTAAGATAATACATTTGTGTTGTCTCAGTCACTACCTTTGTGGTCATTTGTTACATCATCAATAGGAAACCAATACAACACCTTCCAGCCAGCTGGTATTTTTCCGAAGACCAATAAGATCTGTTTTGAGATTAGCCAAAAGCAGACACTCATCTTCCTTTTACCAGAGAGACCAAAGACAAGTGTTTTTTTTTTTAAGATATATTTATTTATGCATACAAGCTGGGGTACAGGCCAGAGGCACAGGACAGTGAGAGGGATCACCAGAGACAGAGTGGGGAGCAGAACAGGCAGATCGCCAGAAATACACTGCTGAGGGGAGCAGCGGGCGATGCAGGAGAGGTCCGCCACGCCATGTGAGAAACTGCCCGGCTGGGTGTCGAACTTGCGTCGCAGCTCCTGACAGCTCCTCAGAGCAGCGCTCAACCGCTGTGCCACCAGGGAGGCCCCAAAGACAAGGGTTTTTAAATACCTACTCCCTAAAGTCCTCGAACACATGCTCCGGGAACACTTGCTGTTTAAAACCTAATCCAGGGGAAGTTGGAAGAGTCTAGACAAATCTGCAGCCGAAGGCAGTGTTAGAGTGAACAGCAATGAGTGTCTTGAGGAAGGTGCCCTCAAGGCTTAGGAGTTATTTTACTAAAGATCTTGATCTTTTAGGATGATTTAACTTTTTAAAATTATTTATTTAATAATCTTAATATCAGTTTTTTCCCCCAAAAGAATAATGGAGCATAAAAGGCTGAGACCATTACCAAGTTTCCATCACTCACTTGCTGGCTACACATCTTAATTGCTGGCAAAGCCCCTAAGAGGAAATAAGAAGCTTCTCCCTCAATCATGCTGAATCGATCGTGACAGCCGTGTCACTCACCATGAGCAGAGAGCAGAGTGAGACCCTGTGATCCTGAGTGACAGCCCAGGGAAGGGGCTCCCTCGCGGGATGCACCGAGTCTCATCTGGGTGGACCATGAGTGGGGTCCCAGGTGGCCTCTCCAATGGGAATGGGCCCCAGTCTGGCCCTGTCGGGGTGACTTCTTGCTAATGCACCTAGATTTCTCTGGCTAAGACGTCAGCCAGCAGCTCAGTAAGTGGAAAATGTATTTCTTTCAGTTGTGAGTCCACAGAGCACAGAGAACGGAGTGTGTCAGGCTGTGTGAGCTGGAAGCACTTCCAGGAGCAAACTTTGTTTTCCAGATGGGGAAACTGAAGCCCAGAGAGAAAGAAGGGGCTTCTCCTGGACCTCCCAGCAAATTGGAGGGAGGACAGGAACTAGAACTCATATTTTTTAATGCTGTCTCTGGGCTATCCCTGAAGATAAAAAAGTAGAAAGGAGAAGGGAGGGGGGAAAAAGGTAAAAGCGGAGGAGAAAGAAAAGGCGAGGGGAGAAAAAGGAAGCTGTGAGGGGAAATACGAAGGAGGAGAAATACGAAGCAAAACTGAGCTGTGGATCCCAGATGCCATCTGGGACCAGCCACAGCCACAACCACGTCATCTGGTAAGATAAAAGAAAATGTAATACTTCTTAAAATAGAATGTGGGGGGAGAAAAAGGGCAAGGTTAAAAATAACGGGAAACAATTTTACAATAAAATAAAGGATGGGTAGCAATACCTAGCCCATATGTTTGCTGTCAGGACTCAGCGAGATGAAAGATGTCAGTGTTCCTATTTGGGGACTGCAAATCCTATTAAAAAGACACCTGGCTCTGTGACCTCAGACAGCTCAGTTCTCCTCTCTGGGCCTCTGTTTCCTTAATCATAAGATAAGAGATTTAAACCCAAGGAACAACACCATTCTCTGAGCAGCTGCTGTTGGCACAAGCAGTAATTCTTAGGACCAAAGAGAAAGCCAGCATGGTGTTTCTGCTGAAGAAACTCTTTCAGTCCATTTCCCCCATCGTGTTCATCTACTCCAGCTAACTGCAATGGGAGATCCAGAACATTCGAGCAAGGCAATTCCTTTTGCTTTGTCTAGATGCTCTTGAGTGTGAGACCTGGGTGCACTGTACTCCTCGCTGCCTGCTGTGCCAGGCCAGGCCCCCAGGCATGAGACGGCACCTCCGCCTGCCCTGTGGCGGCCAGCCTTGGGCCTGCAGGGCCAGGCTGAGCAGGCAAACTCCATTTCTGGCTCATCAGCGACTCATTTTCAGAAGTCACCCCTCAGGGAGCTTGTTAAAAGGCCGTGGGCATCCCCAGGAGGGGGGCTCAATTTGCCCTTATGAATGAACCGCTCCAGAGAAATCAATGAATGTGTCATTCAGGTCAAGTAAACAAATATGTTTTCTCTGCGGGCCTGGTGCAGGGCGGCTGAGCCTCCCACCGCGGGAGGGTTCCGAGAAGCCTCTCTGTCTGGGCCCAGTTCTGGCTGCAGGTCAGTACCCCCGACAGAACCCTGGCACTCACTGAGCTCTTGTCCAACCCATCTCTACCTCTTTATTCCCACACCTCCTCTTTGAGGGGCCAGTGCCTCAAGACACAACGAAGCATCTTCTGTGGCATTTTATGGCTGGGAAAGATCCCACAGAGAATGCTTTCTCGACTTCTGCATTCCAACCTTTGCTCTCTCTCATTCATTGGTTCAAAGGGCATTTACTAAACACCTACTATGTGCCAGTTATGTATATGCTGGGGGCAGGGACTCAATGACACATGACATGGTCTCTTCTCAGGGGACTCACACACTGTGCCCTGTGATTCCTTCTGCCCCATCATCACCAGAGAAGCTTTTTAAATCACACAAATTCCCAGACCATCTGTATCCAACAGTGTTCATTGTAACTGTCTTCCACATTAGATTGTGTTATGCTTACTATTTTATTATTTTTCAAAAACTGATCTCTTGCTTCTAAACACAAAAAAACAGACATTAAAAAAAATACACAACAAACCCTACAACCTCTACTCACTGACACAACACTCAAAACGTGAGTTTATAGGTTCATGGAGTTTCCATGGCCTCGAAGTTTCTTGCTTTGGCATCTGACAGAGGACTTGAAACCAAATATTGGACTCATTTTAGGACAGTGCAGTAGCGGGTTCTCTGCGGAGAGGTCTCCTCGTATGAGAAGACAATGTGCGAGGGACAGGGTGGGTGGGGAGGGGGTGTCCCCCAGGCCCCCCTCCCCCCGCCCCGCCCCGGGGAGGTGAGCCTTGAAGGCAGGCGTCTGGGGCGCTGGCTTCCTCACCAGACACTGGGGACACTGCTCTTTCTCCTGTTTTGTCACCAGAAGGTTTCTTGCCATTAGCCACACTCAACACACTCAAATGTGACATGATCAACATTCAAAAAAGGAAACTCTTTTTTCAGTCCATGAGGCCTCATGGGTACACACTTAGCACCAGAGAAGTGCATTATTGACAGCATCAACCAGTCTAAAAAAAAGTCCTTCTGCAATGTAAATTAAAAAACACACACACTCATCCTTTTTTTCTAAAGGTGTATCAAAATAAAATTAAAACAATCAGTTTTGTACAACCAGGCTGTTGTGATAAACGATCAAGGATTTACTACCTCAAAAGGGTCAGAGAAAGAGAAAAAGTTCTGACTGGGTATCACTGTTCTGAGGCCCATTCGCATTTCTTTTGAGCTTCACAAGACACCCATGTGTGTTAATTTTATCAACTGCCCTGTTTCCATAAACAAGTTTAAGCTGGATTTCTGCGGCCACTCACAACTGACCAGCACAGGCCCACGAGGTTTTGAAGCCCTCTCAGCGTGAGTTGGACTGCTTTGGGGCATAAGTGATGGGACTAGAACTTAAAGAGGTTTCCCACTGCGAGAACACCCCTTATCTTCTTCCTGCAGGAAGGCTGGAGGTGGGTCATAGGAGGCACGAGGATATCTCCTGGGGCACAGGTGTTTCCTCGCAGGTCCTGTGGTGGTCACAAGATGGCGGCTACAGCTACAGGCCTCCCGAAAGAGGAGGGGGGCTTTCCCCTCAACAATTTTTCTTTTCAAAAAAGAGAGGACCTCTCAGGTCCTACTGGCTGGGATTGAGTCACATGACCACCTCCAGCTGCAAGGGAGGCTGGGAAAAGTGAAGGCTGGCATTTTCAGCCTTCAATGTAGAAGCAGGTCGACTGAAGAAGAAAGTAGGAGGGATGGCGCAGTCTCCCCTCACTCCTAAATGAGGGCTGCAAGGTAAGAGGAAGGTGCGTGCTGGGCAGAGGACCATCTTCAGGAGTGATAGGTTCATTCAAGGAAAACATTCCACACACGATACGGCCGCTTAGACCTGCCTGGAAGCTGTTTTGGGAACTACACACGAGCTCACTCAACTATCAGGTGAGATGCTGTTTTTGAACTTAACAGAGAGGTTTTGGTTTCTGGTGTTTCCTGCTACCCCCAACTCTTCCTTTCACTGGTGGGACCGTTCTGTTCATTGCCTCGGGGAAGGGGTGACGGAGCAGAAATGCTGGGAGAAAAGGAATGAATGCTTGGCTTTGAGTTTTAAAAACTTAGGCTAAAAATGACATTCAGGCGCCTCCCTTGTGGCGCAGGGGGTTAGGTGTCAGCCTATGAAGCTGTCCACAATCACTGCAGCACAAGTTGGATCCCCGGCCAGGGAGATTCCCACATGGCGCAGCAGACCTCTCCTGCCTCCCTGCTGCTCCCCTCAGCAGTGTACTTCAGTAGATCCACCTGTTCTGTTCCCCACTCTGTCTCTGGTGAGTCCTCTTAGCCCCTCCTCCTATCTCTGGCCTACACCCCAGTTCATGTATGCATGAATAAATAAATCTTAAAAAAATGACTTTCAGAACTGGGAAAAAACTAGAGAAACAGGGGTAGAGGTTGGTGGGGAGAGGGGCAGGGGCTGATCGGGAGACCTTGTGGGCATGAGGGGGTCACTCTCAAGGGAAGTTTCTGCTGTGGCTATAGGCAGCTGAGTGGGCACAGCACCCCTAAGGCCACTGCGCTGGATGGTGGCCCATGGGCGGAAGGAGGGGCATTGCCCACTGAACAGCCAGCTGGCAGGGCGACCTCTGTGTCCTGGGGGACCGCCACTTTTGATGTTCTAGGATGCTTGAGCCCCCAAACACAGGATGGCCTTAGTGGGGACAGTGTGGGGTGGCAGGTAAGCCCCTGTCCCTGTCCACAGACTTGAACAAAACCAGGACTAACGCAGTGGCGGGAGGGAGTAGCGAGGCCAGCCGCACCAGTGTGGCTCCTGTAAGGAGGCCGTGCCTGGTTCCGTGCAGCACAGACGCCAAGCGGGGTGAACAAAAGACAAGCCACATTGCCTGAACCTGCTTCCTGCCCTATCAGCTCCACCCCCAAACGCACCCGTGGAGATGGACCCATGAGGATGCTTGGCTGCCCGTCTCAGCTGTGGGGCGGCAGCTAGTCCTCTTCGAAGACTACAGTTCTGATGGGTCCATCCCAGCATGCCTGTCGGTTGGCTTTGTTTTGAGGAGCTGAAAGCCTGTGTTCATCTAGGATTGCACCGGAACCTACTCTGGTTCGGTGAGAGGGACACTGAGAGACCCTCTGTGGTTCCTGGTGCAGTTTTGTGGTATCGGCTCCGTGCCAGCGCCTGTCATGTGTGTTACTTCACTTGTGTGACTTGTTGAACTTTGACAATAATCCTCTGAGCCAGTGCTGTTCCTAATCCCATTTTAGAGATGGGACAGCTGAAACTCAGAGAGGTTTAGCAGCTTTCCTGAGGCCACAGAGCAGAGTGGCAGAGGCAGGGCTCCCACCCAGGTCCTCTGGCTCCTGGAGGTTTTACCCATTTCCCAGTTAAATGAGTTGTCCAAGGTCACCCTGGAATTAGGCATGAGCCTGGACCCAACCCCTGACTTGGAGCCCACGTCCAGGCGACCTAGCATTCTGCGCGGCCTCTGCCGTCGCTGGCAAAGAGCCAAATGGGAGCTGAGCGAGGAGCAAGGGGAGCGAGACTGCCCTCCTGCTCCTCCTGAGGTCTGTCTAGGTGGCCCAGCCATGTCCCTCCTCCGTCCCTTATCAGCTGGCCCTGGGAAGGGCTCCCGCCGCAGACACCCCGCTGTTTACTTGCCCCCGTGGAGGGTGAGAGGCGTCAGGGGGCCGGAGGGGAGACGTGGCCGTACCAGCCATCACCTGGAACACATTACAGCAGCTGTGACTAATTAAACTTTGATTTCCTCAAATTTCGATCTTCTTGGAAATTCCTTCAGAGCCCGATGGTATTCAAGGCTGTGGCAGAAAGTAAATACCAGACGAGCCACAGGGGCCTCCAGGCGGCCTTTCGCTGTCTCTCCCTCCCTTCCCCTCTGCCCGCTCTGCATTTCTCCCCGGTGCCTCACCGGGAGACCCCCTCAGATGATCTCCAAGCCGCAGCCTCCAGAAGCTGATTTGGGATTTCTACCTGGGTGAAAAAAAAATGCTCATTCTGTCCTTCCGGGGTGGCAAGCGTGGGCGGGAGGGCTGTTGTGTCCTCCGGCCACCCGGGGCTGCCTGTGGGCATGAAAACAGCCTCTGGGTGGCCTGTCCTGGGGTTCCCACCGAGGCTCGTCCCAGGAGCATCTCAGGCGGCCCAGAGTCCTTGGCCGGTCAGCCAAGCGAGACCCAGAGTGGCAACAGGGCCTGCAGGCCGAGGGCAGCTCCCCGGCGGAGAGTCGAGGGACCCGGTGTGGCTGTTTCTGGGTGTGGGAACTTGGGATCCACGAGCGTCCACGCCCCTCCAGTCTGTCCTTGAGCTTGGGTCACCTTTCACTGAGCATCTGTGATGCGCCTAGCCTCATGCTGGCTCGTTTATCTCCTCCCTCCCTCCCTCCTTCCCTCCTTCTCTCCTCTCCTCTCTTCTCTTTTCTTCTTTCACAATGGTCCTTAGGACTGTAAAGTTGTATGACCCTAGTTTACAGAGGTCAGAGGTCAGGAAGTCACCTGAGGTCAAAGAGGCTAAGAAATTGACTTGAAGTCACGCAGTAAGAACCAAGACTCAGACCCTGGCCTGTTGGAAGTGTCTCCACTCTCACTGCAGCCACACCGTGCCGCCTGTACAGCTTGAAAGGCTTTGCGTCCTCTGCGAGAGTAGGGCCTGCCCTGGGCGGAGGGAAGAGAACGGCATGCCGTCATTTCTTTGGCCATCTTGATTTTGATCCAGCTTTTCTTCTTTTTGGAAGATTAAGGAGATTTTAAGGCTGTCTTTCTTAATTTAAAGGCACCAACAAATACTTGCAAAGAAAAATTGGAACATACAAGTAAGTAAAAGATGAAAAATAACATCCCTAATCCCACCAACTAGAAACCACGTCTGTTCTCATCCTGCTATGTGTTCCAGGCTGTGTGAGTGTTTTTCTGTTTGAGAACTAGTCCTGCAGCGTGTGCAGCATTAGCGGTGATATTGAGAGAGAGGCAGCAATCGAGATGCTGGAGGACCCTGGTGCACTGTGGCCTTGGTTGGATCCCTGCTCTACTGCCCACTAAATGTGATGCTGGCAGGTTTCTCGACCTTGTGTGCCTCAGTTTCTCCATCTGCAAAATGGACCTAAGAGCAGCCTCTATCTCGTAGCATTAGCAAGATGATTCAATGGGATAATGCATGGCAAACACATGGTACATGCCTGGTACATGGAATCACTCCATGAATGTCAGTGGTTGCTTTTTGCACCAGGCTGCAGGCCTGATCTCTGGAGACCTCAGTCTATTAGAGGGGAAACTTGCTCATCAAATCACCACACATGCAAATGTCATGACCTCTCCAGTGTCTGCAGTGGTGAGAGAGTGATCAAAGCAGGGGAATCCCAGGCTTCATGCAGAAGTTACACTAGAAGAGTGAATCCTGCCAGGTTGGGAGGGAAGAGCATTGAGGCAGAGGGAACAGCCTGTGCGAAGGCCTGTGGGTGGGGAAACAACCGTGTTGGCTTAGATAATGGAGGTAAGCAAAAGTGAGTTTTTTAAAGAACCAAGACCAAGGACTTGAGCCCAGGAACAACCTCCAGAGAGCTCTGGGAAAGCTGCCCGAACTCTAGCTTCTCACTGAGGATTTTGTACAGTTTGCAAGTGAAACATTTCAAGGATCTGGGCAGGTGTCAGGTTAATGCAGCCACGTAGTCTGTGCATTGAGGAGAGCACAGAGCATGGTTAAAATCTACCCTCTCTATTTAGAGCTGTAGCTTCTGGGAACTGGGAGTCTTAGCAAGAACATGTAAACCTTGAAGTCTGCCTTTCTTTGAGGTTACCAATTTGCCCTGAGGCAACTTGTGTTGTTGACACAGCTTCTTCACAAGAGTAGTCCAGCTGTGGCTCCACTTCTGGCTGTGCCCCTTAGATGAGGCCAGGAGAGGGGCACCCATTTAATCATAGCCAGTTTGGGTCTGAAGAAAGGCTGGTGTGACCGGGATGGAGAACAGGGAGACAGGAGAGAGACAAGGTTGGCAGGGACTGGACCTGAGGCCTGAGGAGGTTTGCATTTACCCAAAGAACAATGGGATCACTGAAGCATTTCAAGCAGGGGAGTGTAACACGAGCACACTGATTTTTTTTTTAAAGATTTATTTATGCATACAAAAGCTGGGGTGTAGGCCAGAGGTGTGGGGTTGGTGAGAGGATTCACCAGAGACAGAGTGGGGAGCAGAACAGGCAGATTGACTGAAACACACTGCTGAGGGGAGCAGCGGGTGAGGCAGATCTGCTGCGCCATGTGGGAAGCTCCCTGCCTGGGGATGATAGTGGCTGTGGATAGCTTCATAGGCTGAGATTTATCCCCTTGCCCCACCAGGGAGGCCCTTGATTTTTAAACGCTCCCTTTGCTGGCTTAATAGAGGGGAGGCTAGTGGGGAGGTCAGAATAGATGGGGAGATAGAGCCACCCTGGGACCCTGCCCTGGGTGTCAGGCTTTAGAGCATCCCATTCTGGTACCCCTTGTTCTGTGCCTCTCCCAACAAGATGAGTCTGTGGGCCAAGGGCACTTGCCCTGGGGAACGCTACCCATCACCCTCCTCCACAAGTGCATGATCGGGGGGGCTCTTCCTCAGGTGTCCCTCTGAGCAAGGACTCTGTGCCCTCCTGGCTCTGAAGGTGGCAAAGGGGGGTTCATTTGCAAAGCTGTGGTTACGGTGTCCATACCCTGCCCTTACAGAGGCCAGGGAAGGGGAGGGCAGGGATTGACAGCCACCATTGATGCTCTTGGTGGGGGCTGGCTGTATGGGCAACCCGACGTTGCACCATTCAGGAGAGAAATGGGCAGAGAAGTGATTTAGGACATGAATGCTTGGGAGTTAATGAGAGATAGGACAGGGAGAGGGGCTGAGGGGTGGGCTTCTGCCTGTATACATGGTGGTGCTGAGGAACTCTATAGGGAGGACCCGGCTTTGGGAGAGAGTAGATTCTGAACTGGGTTCGTACATGCTAAGGCTGAGGAACTCTTGGGACCTTGAAAAGATTCCAGATAGGTAACTCTCTTTCAGTCTTTCTCTACACACATATACTCATATATTTAAAACTAAAATTCATTTCACTTAAGACTGGTTTTCCTGGGATAATGTGTTGTCTCAACCAACCAAGAAGATTTGTCCCCATGTAAAGTCCTGTCCTGTTAATCTACCCTTAGTCATTGACACCCTAGTATGAATTAGTGACTTGGTGTTCTTCCAGTTTGTTTCCTGACTGGAAACAGTTTCTATGTAGGAATAGGAATGCCTGATATCACAGGGCATGTCACCAAAGACTGAAGATCAGCCCGGCTCATCCTATCACCCCCTCTCCCATGGGAAGGGAACCTGGCTGTGGCTCTGGCTCCCAGACCTGATGGCCAAGCCCCATCCACTCTCCTAGAATCTCCTCCAAGTTTCTGGCCCTGGCCCCATTCCTGCCTGTCAACCAGGAGCATGTGGGCTCCACATCTGTCAGCAGCTCACTCCTAGCTCTCTGGGTTGAGCTGTAGGTTCCTTTTCCAAAACTGTTCTAGGCCGTGGAGGGATCTTCCTGCCACAGCCTGCAGCCACATGTAGTCCAGGCTGGGGCCTGGGGCCTCTTTGCTCCCCCCAGGCTAGGGGGGAGGCGGCAGCACCCTGGCACTTCGTTGTGCCTGCCTCTGCTTGTACTTCTGGGCCTTCAAGTCGGGCCATCAGGCAGGGCTGGTCCCAGCTGGCACAGCGGCCTAGCAGTCAAGCTTCTGGGTCCCTCTCCCCATAACCTGATCAAACAACCACATGTGGGCAGCGGCTGAGCTTCCCCAGCTCCAGGGACAGGATGCTGATGTGACCCAGCTGGCCGCTGTGGCCCTGGAGGCTGAGTCTGGGCTGCCTGCTCTCGGCTGGGCTGCCGCTCGCTGTGGCTTCCTGCCCTCTCCAGCGTTTTAGACCTGGAATGAATGCAGGGAGCTATAGGGGGTGGGGGTGGGGTTGGGGGTGGGGGAGGGGCCCACCTTCCTCTCTCAGTATGTCCAAGGGACAGAGCTGGGGGGTTAGGGGAGGAGTGTGCCCTGAATTTTCCTGGTTAGAGAACCTTGGGCTTTTCAGGCAGAATTGGGACAGTCACGACTCAGAGAGGCTGTGATTGGCCTAAGGTCACCCAGCGGCTGAATAACCCAGGAGGTTATTGTGCTTTCTTCTTTGCACATCCTCAATCTTCCAGTTCCTTAGAGCTGGGAATGGAAGGCCCATGCAGTACAGGCTGATGAACAGCAGAGGGTGCCAACTGAATGGCCAGGGATTCTGGGAAGGAGGAAGTAGTTGGTCTGGGGCTGGTACATGATGGTTGGTGGCTGTTGAAGATTCACTGTGGCCACTCTATAATGCACAATGCTCTAGGCCTCAGGGAAATGGAAGTGATGTAACTCAGGAATGGAAATTAGCCTTCATCTCGAATGTTGGTTTGCTTTGAATAGAGCTCTGTGCTAGGAACACAGTGTTAAAAATTCTGAGGCTGTATCCCAACTCCGTGGGATAGAATGCTGTGATTGATTAGCAATGCCTGTTGGGGTGAGGTTGAGGAGGGGGTAGTACAAACATCAGGTGTTTGCCGTCACATGCGAACTCATTATTGGACAGTTGAGTATATCAAGACTCAGAGATGCTGAGTTTATTTGTAGAGGGCCACGCAGTGGGCAGGGGGCAGCTAGGACAATGCATAGCATGCAGCTGGCTAGCCATGCTGGAGGAAATTACACCTCTAGCCCTGCTGAGACTGTGGGCGTCAGTGCCTTCACCACTGACCGTTGTGATGCCCGGAATGCTCGATGGTGGGGAGGGCCTCTGGTGCCCAGCCAGCTGGGGTAGTAGATGATTCCAGGTGCTTAGAGGGCCATGTTGGTGGCCCGTGGGGCAGGATGGGCCACTCCAGGGCCAGTGGGGCCAAACAGTGGCCAAGAAGTGGTGGAGCTCAGGCTTGGTCCAGGACACCCACATTCATTCCATGGCATCTGTGCCCCCTAAGCTGCCATTGACCTCAGATGGGTGGAGGGCACCATGCTGGGTCCTTTTGGGGAAACCTGAGCCAGAGTTCCTGTGCATGGCATTTACTGCCTGCTGCTGAGGACAAGCGTGGGGACAGCATTGCACAAACACAGACAGAGGGAAAGAGCTAAGCTGAGGCATCACGTGCAGTGGGGGACGGGAGGGGCTGTCGGTTCTCACTGGGGGTAACCTGGGGAGCTCCACCAATGAGATGCTTTACTGTCCAGTGGTAAAATGAGTCCTATTTATTGCAAACAGTTTGGAAGGTACATTAGTACATGAAAAATAAAATTACAAAGCCCTCATTATACAGAGAGCGTGACTGTTAATCGTGCATGGACACATAAATCGGTGCGGTGCCTATGTCTGGATTTTCTTATCCATGACTGACTGCAGTGTTCTCAAAGTGTGATCCCTGACCTGCAGCGTCAGCACCAGCCGGGAACCTCTGAGAAAAGCAAATGCTTCCTCCCAGCCCCGTCCCAACTCAGAGACTCGGAGGTGGCGCAGTGGCCTATTTTCAAGGCCCCGGGCATCTGATGCTATCTCAAGTTCGAGAACCAGCGACTTTGTGCCTTAAGCAACTTTCCACTGTCGCTGAGTGTTCTTTGACTGTCTCATGTTCAGTGCTGGCGTGGCCTTGCATTGCGTTGTCTTGATTCATTCTCACAGCGTGGCTGTCCGGCCATCTGCGCATGGACGTCCACGTGCGCACCCGGGCTGGGTTAGGGAGGTGCCCTTTGCGCTGGCCCAGCGACAGGCGGCCGGGGTGGCCGTGGGCACGGAGGCCAGGGAAGCCCCGTGACTGGAGCCGCCTCTGGGCTGGGGCTGTGTGCAGGCGGGAGGGGCCGGGGCGCTCGCCCGGGTCACACCCGCGCAGAGTGGCCCTGGCAGGGCAGGAAGCAAGTGGTGAACGTGTCAACATCAATTGGAAGCAACTTTGGCAGAAGGAGTTCGGATCTCCCGGGAACCGTGTCCGTGCAGCGGAGCAGAGGGCAGCCGCTCTGCCAGCTGCAGACGAGGAGAAAGAAGTGTGTGTCCCTGAGGGCCTGGGCTTCGGTTTGTTTTTGTTTTCTTGGCTTTCTCCTCCCTTTGTGAAGGAGGAAACTTGGAGTCCCTGGTCTAAGTAGGTCCAGCTCTGTGTGCCTGAGCTGCCACGCTTAATCCACTCTTTGTCCTCTTTCCTGAAATAGGCCCCCAATTTCAAAGGTCCTCCCTGGACCCCCACTTTAGCCATTGCCCCCCTCCCCCGCCCAAATACCACAGCGCCTCAGAATATGCTCTCAGAGGCCCCACCTAGGCATTTTCTGTCTGGCTCAACTCTTGGCTTGGGCAGGTACAGCGAGGGTGCTGGAAATGATGGGGGCTCTCCCAACAGCCCAAGTGAGAAGTGGTGGGGAATAAAGGGACAAGAAATGATCCTGGAGCTGGTGTAAACACCCCAGAGCCCCAAGAAAGTAGAAATGGAGGGAACGGGGCTTGGGTCCTGCAGCCAGGAGGGGCCACTCTTGCCTTGAGCCTTGTGGAGGGGCTGGGGGCAGCCGAGAAGGCCACAGTCGAGGCAGCTCAGCCTCCGCCGGTGACAAGGACGTGCTGGCTGGGCCCCTCCCCCCAGGCCCAGGCTGCCCATTCCTCAGGTAACTTGCTGCGGCTCCCCAGGCCTGTGACACCCCAGAGTCCTAACCTGGGGTTGAGGAGCCACCTTTCTTTGGCCCCAGGTTGCTCTAACTGTATCCCCTAAAACAGTGCCCAATAAAATTGGCAGAACAGACAGACGAACAAATGAATGAAGAAATGGACACTGCTCTCTCTAGCCAGGCGCTCAATCTGCATCACCCTTGAAATTGTGCGCCGTTTCTCTGCCACCCTCTTTCCCTCTTCCCCAAACTCCGCCAATTCCTGGTTGATAGTGAACACACAAGGAAGCTCTGAAAATGAAAGTGTGATCCTAGGAGTGAATGAAAAGACCGGGTTATGCTTCAGATGCTTATGAAGTCGTCTCCGCCCCCGCATGTCCTGTGCGCTGATTGTCTCCAGGCCTGCACCGTCAGTTCTGTGTGTGTTGGAAGGTGGGTAGTTTCTTCGACTCAGGACCCTGCCAGGCTGGGGCCAGGATAGCACGGAGAGCAAGAAAGTGACTCCCCAGGAGGCTGACTCAGTCCACAAGGACAGACTCTCTCCCCATTTTAACTGGGAATGTCCTTTGTGGGGTTGTGCATGTGTGTCTCCAGATTTGCCTTCCCTTGCTGCCAGGAAGGATGACCAGAAAAGACATGTGGACACTAGACATGTTAATTCAAGGCCAAAAGAACAAGAGCAGAGAGTGGAACTGAGGTGATCATCCCAGAAAATCTGGCCAAGTCCCATGTCTCTGAGCTGCCTGGACACTTCCCAGGTAAGCAAACTGCGAGCCAGAGAGGGAGGCAGCGGCCTGCCTGAACCACAGGAAAAGTAGACACCTGGTGCCATGTGCTGTCTCATTGAACCCTGTGAGAGCCCTGCCAGGCATGTGCTATATCCCCTCTTCGCAGATGGAGAAACTGAGGCACAAAGAGGTCAAGTAATTTGCCAAGGCCATACACCGGCAGTCCAAAGCCAGGCAGTCTGGCCGTGGAGCCTGGGTTCTTAGCCTTTGCTCTATCCCACAGCTTTCTAAATGGGAAGGAGGGAAGAGGGAAGAATGCCAAGGACACATCTAGCTCCAAATAATTGGGGTTTCTCTGATGGAGTCAGTACGTTAGTAGGGATAGTGACATGCTCCCTCCAGGATCCCAGCTAAGGTGTCGCTGCCTAAGATGTGCTAGCTCCGTGTATTCCTCCTTTCAGCTTACTTCTGCATTAATCACAGCCTTCACTCAAGAGTGTCAATGGTGGCGTTTCAGGTGGTGACTGGGGAGAACATTCTGGGTTCATCCAGTCCTCCAGTTCATGGAGCTAGAAGATTCTTCCTCAAAGGAGGCTGAGGCCAGCTCAGCCTGTCTTTGGGGACTGTGGGTTCCTGCCTGCGGCTGCCATGTCCCGAGCTCAGGAGACGGTTGGTGTTCAAAGACCCCTGTCCAGGGAAAAGCAGACTCACTTCTCAAAGGGCTGCAGCAATAAGGAGTTCCCTATCTGTCAAGAAGAAATACTGTTCTAAGACACAAGGAGGTTCCCAGGAGGGCCTCGGGTCCAATCTTACTGGAAACTTTTGCTTCTTTTGAATAGTGGATTCTGGCCTTGGCCTGGCCATCCTGCCGCCCTTGTGGATCCCCTGGTGGCAGCCACTGCTTGTAAGTCAGAGTCAGGACTGACCTGACCCTTGGGCCTGCCTCCTTTACCAGTGGGCTTATAGAATCCCTAGATTTGGGACTTGGGATGGACCTTGGTCTCCTTGGAGCGGAGGACACAGGTCACCATTTGAGAGAGGAATACAAGTCCAATCCCAGCTCCTTTTTCTGTGGAACCTTGGATATATTTCTTCAAATCTGGGTAAATCTCAGCCTTTGTGTCTTTACATTGGTTTTCTGCCCTATTCTTAATTTCTCTTTCTGGGACTCCCGATGTGTTAGACAGTTTGATATTATCCCCAAGTTCCCTAAGGCTTTACTCACTTTTATTCAGTCTCTTTTTCTCCCTCTCTCTTGGTTCTTCATATTGGGTAATTTCTATTGATCTGTCTCCAAGTTCATTGACCTTTTCCTCTTCCATCTCCAAACTGCTGTTTAAGCCCATCTAGTAAATTTTTCATCCCAGAATTTCCACTGGATTTTTAAAACTGAGTTTCAATCTCTGCTGAGTTTAGGTTACACAGGACTGCATTTTTTTTAAAGATTTATTTATTTATGCATACAAGCTGGGGTACAGGCCAGAGGTATGGGGTGGTGAGAGGATTTACCAGAGACAGAGTGGGGAGCAGAACAGGCAGATCAACTGAAGTACACTGCTGAGGGGAGCAGTGGGTGAGATAGGAGAGGTCTGCTGCGCCATGTGGGTCAGCAACCTGGACGGGTATCGAACTCGTGCTGCAGTGGCTGTGGATAGCTGCACTTAACCTGTTGCACCACCAGGGAGGCCCAGGTTACATATAACTGTATTTTTGCAGGTCCGGTCATTTGGGACTGTGTGCTAGGGGTGATTCCTGTGGAGACTGTATTCTTTCATCTTTCTCAAAAGACTGTTTTGTGTTTGATTCAGTGACTCTATTCCTGACCCCTCACCTTGAACTTGTCTTGCCTGGTTTTACATTGTGTTAGGGAAGGCCTGTGGAAAGTCCATGGTATTATTCAAGCCCCTCTAATGTGGTAGGACTCAATCTCCACAGTCTTCTTACCTGCCAAAACCTAAAACAAGACTGGCCAAGAGGCACCCCAAATACATACTTGGGATATTCTGCTCACATGAGTCATACATCCATCACACAGGACCTTCGACTGGACCATGTTCCACTCTGCACCCTGCTGCACCACAAATCCCTGTGCGTGCAAATCAATCTGGAAGCAATCTTGGGAACATCACAAATTGCAGTGTAATTTTTAGGGTATTAAATTCACTGTGTTAAATATTAAAATAAATCTGGATATTTGCAACTTTGTGTTGGCATTTTCCCCATTTTTTAATATGATTAGTTTCCCAAGATGGAAGTGTCTGGGCCTTTTCTTGTTCTCTGTGAGGCTCGGTGCGCATTCTCTCCCTGATCTCTTTGGCCTGTTTTCCAGAATGTTCCACTGACAGTTTCTTCTGCCTTTCTGGGAAGGTCTCTCTTTTCCTCCCTTTTCCTTACAGTCTCTATTGTCTTTCCCTGGGGAAGAGCTCACGGCCCAGTGTCAGGTGAGGTTGTTGGTGAGGACTGGGGCTGGGTTCTCAGTGACCTTATTGGGCCTGATGCAATCGGAATCTGCAGAGAAAACTTTCTTTAGATTTCCCAGGTCTGTGATGTCAGCAACAACCTTAGAGGAAGAAAGAAGTAGTTTGTTTGTTGCCTACTACACCCTGTTGGGGCTAACCCAAACCATACTGGTTTTCTCTGTTTGGTGTCTTGGCAACATAGAGATCAAATATGGCTAAAAAAAAGTGGCGGCCCAAGATAGGTCAGTATGTTGGACAGTACTAGGGTGTTTTGTATGAATCCTGATCTACCACTCCCACAAGAACCTCCAAAGTGTCACCCTAAGCAATGATAACCAGAGAGGCACTTGAAGGCTGACAGTGCACGTGTGTGTGTGTGTGTGTGTGTGTGTGTGTGTGTGTGTTGGGGGTGGGGGTGGAGAAATGAAGACTTTTGCATCATTTTAAAAAAAGGAACAAGCGGATTCTGGACATCTCTGGCCAACATCGAGGCCCTCCTTATGTTGCTAGAATGCCCCAGAATAGACCAGTGAACAGCAGCTGAAGTGATGACTCCTGGGAGCAAAGTCTTGGCAAACGAGTTCATTTCTCCTTTGATCCGATGAGCAGGCTAGGTGCTGTCAAAAGCAGGTGGAACATGACGGAACAACCTCCCCAAGGATTATACCCAGTGGGTACATCCTTGACAGGAGCCCTCTTTTTCTGAATTCCGTAACTCACCATAGCTCTGTTGGTGTTGTGTCTTGAATTACCCCCATCTTCCACTCACTGCTGGTGACTCAGTTTTTCCACCTGGAATATTACCCCTCACTTGATTCCGCATCAAGTCCTCCTTATTCCTCTACACTCAGTTTAAACCTCACTCCTCCAGGGCCTTCGCTCTGTCTGTACATTGTCCGTCCTTCTGTATAAGTTCGTCACCCCCGTGAGGATTTGTTCCACGACCATCCCAACCATATGTGTCTGTTTCTTATGCTATGCTGCACTGGGGGCAGGTACCAGGTGTAGGGTAAATACCGTGGAAAGAGTAGAAGGAAGTTTTCAGAGCTGAGCTTGGCCTGTGTGCTGAGAAGTGGTTGAAGGATCTGGGGCTGGTTAACCTGGACAAAGAGAAGGTTCAGAAGAAGACGGTCATTTCGAAGACAATCTTATACTTACTGATGTTGATCCCAGTGGGAGGAACCTGGACCCACTGATGGAATTCGGAGGGCAGTTGCGTTTTGCCTCCTCGAGGTGAAACTCATTTCTCCTAGAGACTCCTGGTTGCCTGCTCCTCCTTTAGTAACAGAAGGCTAGTTTTTCTCAGGGCATCTTTGTGTCAGCAAAAGATCACATTTTCCAGTCTATCTTGCAGCTAGGTGTATCCTGTGACTAAATTTATGGCCAAGTGGAAATTATTGGGTGGGGCTTTTGGGAAAGTTCTAATAGGAGGTTTAGACAACTAGCATTCCCATTTTTGCCCTTCTCCTCCTTTCTGCCTTCACATCTGGAATGCAGACCTGATGACTGGAGCACTTGCAACCATTTTGGAACATTAGGCTGGAAACCATGTACTAAGGATGGAAGAAGAGTAGAGGATTTGGGGATATTAAGGACATTGCAGAGCTACCACATCCACCCCAAACTCTTGCTTCCTGACTTATGTGAGAAATAAAACTTTATCTTATTTAAGTTACTATTATTGGGTTTTTAATATGCAGTCAAGCCCATACCATTAATTGATATAACAAACGTGTCCCTCCTCCATTTATGAGGCTCTCCATCCGCTGGTACATTTAGGAAAAAGACCATTTGATTTCACTTATCCTGCATCCTTCTGTGTTGTGGCCTTAGACATCTTATAACCACCTGCTCCTAAGTCTCACTCTGTCTTCCTGGATATCTTCTTCTCTTGCTATCCTCTTTGTCCTACACTGGATATCACTCCTCTATCTTCATCCTCACTAAGTTCCCTGGGAAGAAAGTGTTTTTGTGTACAGTAGATTCCTGAAGATTGGGAGTTAGCAGGGGGCAATTTCAGCACAGAGCAGGCAAAGCTTCAAAATCAATGCCAGGCATCACATTTCTAGAAAAGTCCTGGCCACACTTCCTTTGACAGTCCAGTCAAAGAAACTGTGTTTCTCTTGTTTCTTCCCCCCTCTCTCCACCTGCCAGCCAGTGGTCCCAAGCTCTAATTCTCTCGTAAACACAGAAGGTGGGTCCTATGCCTCCTCTCCACTGAGCCACTGACTCCTGATCTTCATCCATAGATGGTATTACGTGAAATACATTTTCTTTATCTTGGTTCAGATTCATAGATAGGGTCTGTTCCCTTCCCTCAAAGCTAATGCTGGGGCTGACAGGCTGGGAGCTGTATCTTTTCATACTTAGAGAATCAGAATCTCTTAAGTAGGGCTCAGGAATCTCTAATTCTAATGTTTCCCATTCTGGGTTTTGTTTGGCCGCTGGTGGGTAATGCTAGTAGCCAGAGCCCTAGGAACTGTGGGGGTGTTGTTGAGCAGAATTGCATTAACCTAGGTCGTGGGTGATGGAGGGGCAGGCCCTAGCTGTGATGTTGTCAAATCTTTTAACCGTGGTGCTTTGGCGTGGTGCAGGGCAGGGCTTCACGGGTAAGCCGGGGTACTCTGGATTCCCTGCACGCTGACACTTTTTTTCTAGGGAATCTGAAATTCTAGAGCTCAGGTTTGGCCACAGCATTGAATCCTACTCACAAGAATGACTGTAGCACCTTCAACAGGTCATTTTCCTAACTCTGGGTCTTGCCCTTCCTTGGTTCAAAGGAGGGGTTGAACTTTTAGGTCTCTTAAGCGCTCTCCAAGCTCTGATGCCCTCAGGCCTCACATGATCAAACAACCTGAGCTGTTCGGGCTGCCATCCTCCCAGAGGTGGTGATGTGCTAAGCACCAAGCACTTTTCTGGCGTCAGGGACCATTTTCTAGAGGAGAAAACCCAGGCTCAGAGAGGCAAAGTCACTTGCCAAGGTCACACAGCTAGTGGAGGCAGAGCTGGGCCTCGAACCCTGGTCCCTGTCCTTGCCCTGGCTTCTCACTGTCCCGCAGCCCCGCCCCGCCGTCACGTGCCCGCCCACCAGCTGCTGCTGCGCTCTTCTCCCTCCTGTCCCCTCCGCCTGCTCCACGCGGCCTCTGCCTCGCCCAGTAGACCGCCCCCGGCTCTCTAGGGCCCACCCCGCCCGTCTCGGACGTCCACTTAGCTGGAAAACGCTCTATCCCAAGTGCCCGCTGGGTCTGCCCAGTGGCCGCCCGGCCCACTCCGGGTCTTTCTGGCTTGCTGCAGAGAAACCCTGAGCTCGATTTTTCTGACCACCCTATGGCCACCGTTCCCTCCACTTAATAAATTGCACAGGAGCGATGGGTGGTCGACGGCAGAGGCCTGCACGGGCCGAGCTGGAAATTAAAAGCCACGGCTGAGAGTGGGTTTGAACGCAGCAACAGGAACCATGAATATTTTACAAGAAACCGGAATTATTAATGTTTCAATAAAAAACAAAACCCCAATGTCCATGTGAAGATTACGTGTGACCGAAAGCCTTCAGAAACCGCCGCGGCCTCCTTCGCTCTCCCTTAAACCACTCAGCAGGGTTTCGCTTAAACCGTCCCTTCTGCGCCCTCAGCCCACCCGCTGTAAGTGGCGGCGGGGAGGGCTGCATCCGCCCGGCCGCCCCCAATAATTAGCACAGCCCCCACCTTCCTTCGGAGCTGTACGGACGAGCAGAGAAATATTTCTGGAAGACTATTTACGAACTTCCCCATAATCATCAATCATTCGGTTAAGGAGGAATGGAGCGAGATTTCTTACCTCAAGGAGCCTCTAATGCAAAAAAGCTATTTACTGGGCATGGACGGGGGCTGAGATTTCTGATGCCATTACTATAGAATACATAATAGCATCAATAATTAAGTATAAATTGGATTTAATATTTTATGCTGGCGACATGTAATTTACACTCTACCCGAGAAATCAAAGGTCATGTCTGAAATAAGTGGGCGTGGGGTCGAGCTGCCAGTGGGATGAGGCACTTCCCCTCTGCCGGCAGCTGGAGTCCATGACAGACAGGAGAGAGGCTGGGCCGTGGGGAGTGAGGGGAGAGTTGGGGTCTGGGAGCCTTGGGGAGACACTGGTCTCGGAGTGTGGCTCTTTAAAAGAGGCCTTGGGTCTCCCTGGGGTGGATGGATGCTTCTAGAGTCCCTGGAGGGGGCCCTGGGGCACTGGTGTCAGAGACATCAACCCCAGAGGCAAGTCTGCCCCAGAGACGGGGCTCCTGTCGGGAAACTGAGGCCCAGAGAGGGGGAAGGGCTTCCCGAGTCACTGTGACTTGCTGGTGGGCTCAGGATAGGACCCAGGGCTCCCCACTCCCCGCCCTCGTCAGGACTGCATGGCCCGGGGGCGGGAACGTGGTTCGAGGCTTCTGGGCGTGTCCGGGATATGAGACACATCTCCTCACCTTCTGGAGGGACTGGCCCTGTCCTGGGCTGTCACTCAAATCATTGGCACTGTCCAGTGTGGCCACGGAAGGGGTGCAGGGAGGCTTGATCTGCAGGGGGAGGTCTGAGCTTTGCGAACCCAGAGTCCTCCTCTTGCCTTACAAAGCCTCCTGGCACCTGCTCGCTCTTCCGCATCTCTGCCTCCCTCCCTCCCCCCTCCATGCACGCTCGCATTCTTGCAGGCCAAGCTCTAGCTGCACCAGCCCACCTCAAAGCCCTCCGTGGCCTCCAGGCCTTTGCCCTGGCGGTTCCCTCTGCCGGGGACAGCCTTCCCTAGACACCATATGGCAGCCCCCTCACTTTCTTCAGATTCTGCACAAGGCTCTGCTCATCCCCTTCCCCTTCCCCCGCAGCAGTCACCTTGCCCTGGTTCCTCTTCTTCCCCGAGCTCATCCACATTTTATCTCCCTGCACTCTCAGTGTCTCCCCTTGCTGGTCTGTTGGCCTCCCCACCTCACCCGTTTTGTTCACTGCTGTTTCCACAGTGTGAGAACATGCTTGGCTCATAGTATATACTCAGCTAATAGGTGTTGACTGGAAGAATCAGGTTAGCTCCAGTCATCTCATGTCTTTACGCGGTGAGTCTGACTTGCCCTCCCGACGCTCCCCAGCCCCCAACCTCCACAAAGCTGAGTCAGGGTTTCCTGAGCTCCCACAGGCCCACATGTAGCGCTGATCACGGGGTTCTACCGGTCCTCTTACCTGTCTCCCCAGTTTCCTCAGTCCCCATGGAGCTTGGGCAAGGTCTGTACACAAAGGAGCTCAGTGAGTGCGTGCTGGGTAGACCCCCCCAGAGCCCTCCAGCTGCGTGATGCTGCTCTTGGCCTGGTAAGCAGATGGGAACAAGGAGGCATTGGCCGAAGCCTCAAACTCCAGACTGGGGATTTCTAGAAGCTGCTAAGACTGTCTTAGGAGGTGACCCCAGCAAAGAGGCAGGGGTAGGGGCCAGGAAGCAGACCCCTGTCCTCTCCATCTCCAGAATGCACTTCGAGTTCACAGGGTTGGCAGGGAGCTGGGAGGGGATGAGAGGGGCCAGGAGGGAGAGTTTCAAGGCTGCTGGGGCCTGGAGTAATAGGAGTAATACAACAACACACTCCCTCGCTTGGAGCTTGACCCCACGAGGCATCTTCCTGCAGGTGCCCTCTCCCCTCCCTGCCCACAGTGTGAGAATAAGCCACCTACTGCTGGGCAACCTCAGGCAGGCCGCCTTCCCTCATGGGGGCCCAGACCCCGCCCCTGGGATCTCTTCTTCTCCCGCTGGAACTCCCACTAGCTGAACCCCTTGGGAAGCCACAGGAGTCAGGGTGTGTTGATATTGTCCATGCAGATCAGCCTCCCCGGCCCAGCCCAGGGCGGAGAAGGTAGAAGAGACCTGAAGGACAAAGAGAAGCATAACCTGGTGCTGTGTGTTTGGTGAAGTGAGTTCAGGGAAAGAGAAGGGAGTTTCTCCTCCAGGATCTTCCGGCTGGTGTGTTCGGTGGAGGAAGCTTAGCCAGGCAGAGAGCATCTGCCTGTAGGAGGCTTTGTGCCTGGGAGGGGGCTTCATCCGGGGGCCCAGGGGCAGTCTGGCAGAGTGCCACTCCATGGCCTCTTGTCTGGTCTGGAATCCAGGCCACTGCAAGGCCTTGAACAGGCGCTGGTCACTAACTTGCTCCTCTAAAGCAGAAACCGTCCTATCTCCTGTCCCATCATCATCAAAGCACAGCACCTGTTTTTCCTCTGCTCCTAACAACCCTGCAGCCGAATGGCTCAGAGAGGTAAAGAGAGCTGCCCAAAGAGACACAGCCAGCGGCAGGCAGGCAGGATGGAGCCTGGGCCTGGGCCTGGGTACTCTCCTTGGGCCATTCTGCTCTTCTCCTCTGTCCACCCAAGGGGAGAGAGTGAGGAGATAGCCTGAGGACCAGGAACCAGTGAGGCTGGCCCCATATCCTGGACTTCACTACGTGTGCTGTGCAGCCTTGGGCAAGTCACTCAACCTCTCTGAGCTCCTGTTTCTTCATCTGTACAATAGAGCTCAAGCTACCTAATTGCATGTAATGTTTTTGTATACTACAGGAATGTACGTCAAACGTTGGTAGATGTAAATGCTAAGTAAGCTTGGGCTTTGTATGTCTGAGCTGGTATGTGGTCATCACGTGACAGGGGCCTGGGGAAGCCTTTGCTTCAGCAGAGGGCGGAGAGTGAGAGGTTGCTCTGGGGCCTGGCAGACTCTTCATCCCTGCAAAGATGGTTGGAGGAAGCTACTTGCTGCGTGTTCTGGGTACCTATTACTGCATGAAATACCATTGCAAACTCAGAGATTTGAGGGGATGATATTTTATTACCCTTTCTCTCTTCTGCCATCACCTCAGGCCCACCCAGACCAGTGAGGGAATATGGAGGGTCCCTGAACATAGGAGAGCATGTGGGATGGAAATTGGCAGCTGTGGTTGGAAAATATTGTCCATCACGCAGCAAGCGGCCCTGGAAAGTTCACCTGAAAGAGCTTCAATGTCCTCTGCCTCCTTCCTTATCTGGGAGCTCCCTGTTTGCCAAATCCATCTTCTTCACTGCAGACTGCAGCAACTGGGGCTCCAGACTGGCCGCGTTGAGGAAGTGGGTAAACTGAGTCCCCAGCACCTTGCATGGGGCTGACGCAGAGCAGGTGCTGGTTGGGTCTTGGTTGCGATCTCAGAGCACTTTCCAGAGATACCCCAGTGTTTCCAGAGGACAGAAGTGAGTCCAGGCAGAGGGGTTCAGCAGCTCAGAGAGGCCGAGGGCTTTCCCAGGGTCACGCAGCAGGCCTCAGGAGGGCAAGGAGCAGAGTTCAGGGCTCCTGTTGTCCCTGGGGGCCCCAGCCAGGACATTAGGTGACCTGCGAATGAGTAGAAGAAATCCTAGGGCGCATGGGCTGAACTTCTTGGAGGCTGCCCTGACAAGGGTGTATGTGCTCCCTTCTGCTGCTAAATCCCTGCTCCACCAAGATGGGCACGAGTGGGGGATGGGCAGCCCCACATGGTCTTACCTGCCATTAAGAGGTGGGTCCATGCTCCCTTCCTTGATTCTGGGTGGGCCTGTGACTCTGACTTGTTACTGAGGCCACAGTCCCCCTAACTCTTCATAGACTCCCACTAGCCTCATAATGAGTCTCTGACCACAGGGGGGGTGTGGGGAAGGAGAGCGACTCATACCCCCAAAGTGTCATTTCTCAGAGAGGTCCCGGAACACTGCCCCCTCTGCGTGTTCGTGGATGTTCTGCTAACAGAGTGGGAAAGGTTTCTCGGAAATGGGCTAAATAAACTCACCTGCTGCAGGATTTCTCAGCACATCCCCTGGCTTTGTGGCTGTCCGAGGGGCACCAGTGTCCCCAGCGCTTCCCAGCTCGGCCTGAGCTCACTCCATTCATTGTTTTCTACGAAGCGTCTGGAGAGATTGGTGTTTCCTGGACCGCGGTTTGGGAGACGGCATTGCGGGGCAGCCTGCATGGTGACGAGGGCCATTTTTAAACAGCGAAAGGAAAGCAGCAACGAGAGTGGCACGAGCCAGGCCACTGTTTGGGGGACGTGGATCCCCAGAGGCGCCTCACGGGCACTATCTCTGCCTGTGCAGTGGAGTCCAGACAGGCTATGCTTGTGGGTGCTTCAGACCTTAGGCCTACGTGGGACTTGTCTCTGATCGGGGCCCCAAGGCCAGAGGGGTAGATCTACCCAGAGAAGCCTTCCTTGCTGCCAGTGGTGGGGCCCAAGAATCCCTGCGGCCCGGAGCCTTGGGGAGTAGGAGAGGCAGGCCTCAGGCCTGGGCTCTGTGGACTCCTCCCCCAGCCTGGCCTGTGGGCTGATGTCGCCTTAATGCTGTGGTCAGGCGGCCACGTGGCTGGGCTCCCTGGGCGGGCAGGGCCGCATAATGGACGGCCCAGACCCACCCGCTGACGGCTCCATTAAATGTGGTCGATTTTTTTTTTCTGGTTCCCGGTGTTTTAAGCTGAGTGTCTCTGGGCAAGCGTTCAAAGCCCTGTTCCAGAGCTAATCTCAGAGGCAGGGACAGAGCAGGCCCAGCTGCATTAAATGGCTAAATCTGGCTCAGGGTGGGCGGAGCTCACTCGAGGAAAGAATAGCATCACTGTGGTCTCGGACACCGGTCATCGGGGCTGGCTGCTCTCCCTGTCCTTCAGGCTGTCAGCGGGAGCCACTGGGCAGCGGTAGGCATGCTGCGGGGTGGTCTTAGGTGAAGATGTTGATTTGGGGCCTCCATGCCTTTGCTGTGTGTGCTCAGGTCATTGTTGACCCTCTCTGTGCTTTGGTTTTCAGGGTAGGATTCCTTTGTATGTGAGAGCTCCTTTGTGGGGCTTGCTGTGGGATGAAACGCAAGAAGTCTGGGAATCTGGATAGTCTCTGTAGCTGAAGGATACTGGGATGTCGGCGCTGGGAGGAGCTTGAAGGCTGCTGAGGCCCTAGGACAAAGTCTAGGCTAGCTGGCGAGGCCCAGGTCTAAAGGCTGGGAGTTCAGGCGGGCAGTGGTCATAGCGGGTCTAGAGGGGGGTCGGGATGGCCTAGTGATGGGGCTGGGGGTGGGAGGAATGCAGGGATTGGGGCTATGTCTTTTGGCATCTTCTTTCTCTGGGGTGAGGACCCCAGTCCAGGTAGGCTAGACTGGAAGCTCCACTGTGCTGGCAGGTAAAGGTAAGGGGAGGTGGGCGGTTGGGACAGGGGGCAACACCTATTGCTGAGCCCCGGATGAGGGTGGGGACCCTGCATCCCTTGCCCAGGCCAGAGCCTGGAAAGGAGGTGGGCGTGTGAGAAAAGGCAGACCGAGCCACTCGGGTCAGGGAAGCCCTTGGGGTCAAGTTCAGTCCTCGATGGGCAAACTGAAGCTCTGAGAGGGAGAGGAATTTGCCAAAGCCCCACAGTGGGTGGCAGAACTGGGGCTAGAACAGGGTCTGATTCCCTGCACATCTGTTCTCCCTGGACAGAGAGCTGCTGGCTGAGGGCAGGCTCGGTCAGCCCCGCCCCTCCCCCACCCAGCCACACTTAGTTCTGGCCTCCGGCCTGAGGGGGGCTGGCACTCTGGGGCCCTGAACCAGGGAAGCTTAGCACCACAGTGGGGCAGGGCTGTCCAGAGGCACAGAAACAGGAGGAGGAGGCGTTGGTGGTCTAATTTCTAATCCCATTTTGGCCTCAACGAGCTGAGTGGCCTTGGTCAAGTCATTTCCTCCCTCTGGGTCTCAGCGTTTACTTGTATAAAATAGGAGCCTTTGGTCTAGTTGGGGGTGTCCTTCCAGCAGAGGGGTTTGGGTCCTTTGCAGTGTTTTGGGGGCTGCTGTTTGGGGCCTCTCCGGCCACATCCTGCCTGCCCACCAGGCCTGTATGGTCCCACCACTTTCTCTCCAGCCTCCTCTTCTGAAATTCACTGTGAATCTTTCTCACTCCTGCCAGTCACTGAACTGAACCCTCTGAGTCATTATTAAATGCCTACTGTATGTCCCACTGTACCATCTGGGCACTGACACTTCAATTAGGGAGCCCGGGAGGCAGATATGGCCAGGACTATGGGCGGATGCTACTCTGGTGCTGCTGCTGTGACAAAGTGCTACTGTGTACTAGCTGCAGGCAACACAGATCTACCGTCTTATAGCTCTGTAGGTTAGAAGTTTCCTTGGGTTAAGATTAACATGTTTGCCCCACTCTGTCCCCTTTGGAGACTCTAAGGGGGAGAATGTTTCCTTGCTTTTTCTAACTTCTAGAGGCCACCCCCAAACTTAGCTCATGGCCTTCCTCCATATTTTATTTTATGGGATTTTTATTTTTTTTTAAATTTTTGTTATTTTTTTTAAGATTTTTTTATTTATTTTTGCATACAAGCTGGGGTATAGGCCAGAGGCGTGGGGCGGCGAGAGGGTTCACCAGAGACAGAGTGGGGAGCAGAACAGGCAGATCAACAGAGACACACTGCTGAGGGGAGCAGTGGGAGAGGCAGGAGAGGTCTGCCGCACCAGGTGGAAATCTCCCCGGTCGGGTGTTGAACTCGCGTTGCCGCTGCTGACAGCCACAATGCAGTGCTTAACCGCTGCGCCACCAGGGAGGCTCCTTCTCCATATTTTAAACCACTAGCCTAGAATCTTCCACCCACCCCCTCTCTGAGACTGACACTCTGCTTCCTTCATCCAGATGGGTCCAAAGTAATCACAAAGGATCATCCAAGATTCTCTTCCATGTCAAATCCTCAATCACACCTGCAGAGCCCCATTGCACATCAGAGGTTTTGGTGATCACAACACGGGCATCTTTGGGGGCCAGTACTCTGCCTATTCCAGGTGTCAAGGGGGTCCTTGCTCCTCAAACTCGCATGTGGCACAGAGATCCTGCCCAGGCCCTGCTTGGGGCAGTCTTCGGTTCAAATGCTCTTTCTTCAAGGTGTGAACTGCACAGCCATGGGGGACAAGCCAGCTCTGTGCCTCAGTTTCCTCATCTGTAAATCAAGGGTCATAACACCCCCCTCGCAGACTTACAATGAGCTTTCACGAGACTACAGGCAGGGTGCAGACCAGCACGGAGTCCCCAGAAGCCACTCAGTAAGTGCTCACTGCTGCTTCTGTGTTTGGACAGGGAACATGCCTTCCAGATCTGAGTGGACTGCAGTGGGCGGGCAAGGGCAGGGAGCAGATGAGGCTTGGGTTCCACCCTGCCCACCCCGCAAAGCCATCCTGGGGGTGGGGTGTGGGGCAGGAAGGGTTCAGGATGTGTCCATGCATCATGTGTCATTCTAGAAACTGTCTATCCAGGAGGTGACAGAGCAGAGGTGACATGGCTCAGAACTGCAGCTGACTAGCAGGGACTAGGAGGTATGAATGAAAAATAAATCTTTATTCTTGCAAGCACTGAGACCTGGCGATCATTTATTATTGCAGCTCTACCTAACCTGGACTGACTAATAAAGCGGTTAAGCTTGGAGCTGGAGAAGCATCCAGAAGACAGACTCTGATGGAGGCTAGAGATGCGGTGACCTGGGCCAGGGTGGTGGAGGAGTGAGGGCCTTTCTCCACCATCAAGTCTTTGGGAAGTGTGTCCATTGGCTGGGGTTCAGCTCTGGCTGGAACCTAGGAGGGGCAGGCTGAGTGTTCTCTTCTCTGCCTTAGAGTCCCTAGGAACTCAGAGTCTGTTTCCTGGAGTACATGGGTCTTGGTGTTCTGGCTCCTTTGGGCGGCCTGTGTCACTCCAAGGTGTTGGCTGCTCGACCGCACACCCGTGCAGGATCCCTCACTGAAAGACACAGGCGTCTCCCTGTGTGCCTGTGGCATCAGGTCTGAAGCTACTTTTTGAGGGGAATGGTGGTGAGGAGACTGGATGGAGCCATCGGATTTTGGTGTTCTTTTAATCCTGGGAGGAGGCAGATGAAGGTTCTAGAAATAAACACTCTGTAGGAAAGGTCGGAGAGAAGGTAGCACAAATCATGGTGGGAGCAGGGTCTCCAGTGCTTTATATTAGCCAGGGGACCCCTGAATGTCTCCAAAGCCACCCATTGGATAGACAGGGCAAGATTTGGCATGATTTGTGGGCCAATTCCAGGACAAAGGGTTCTGCTTCTCGTTGTTAATAGCCAAATACACCATTTATTGAATCGTTACTATAAACCAGACACTGAAGTGCTTTAAATACATCGACTGTTTGATCTTTACGGCAACCTCAGCAGGTAAGTCACTCAGTTTAAAAGTTACAAAAGCAATATATGCTTGATGGGCAATTTTAACAATTACTGAAATATAGTAGGTCGATTGTATGTTCACTGCTCTCCCTCCTGCAAGCCCTCCTGGATATATCCATTGATTTACCCATTTTATAGATGAGAAAACTGAGACTCTGAGAGCAATAGTAATAATGGCAGCTAACATCTCCTAGGCATTTAGGCTGTGCCACATTCTGTGGCATTTTTCATACACTGTCTCATGTGTCCCTCTCAAGAATTTTGAGGAAGAGAGCAATTATCCCCATTTCACAGATGAACAGCTGAGCCTCAAGACCCAAGTAGATGGCCCGAGGTCACAAAGAGATCAGAGGAGGAGCTGGGATTTGAGCGTAGATCTGTTGGGAAACATTCCACCGAGTGTCAGCTGATGGCTCCTTAGGTTCCCGACCTGTGTCAGCAGCTTGGACAGGTGTCCAAGATGCAGCTCTGGTCCGCAGTGCCCACACTCTGGGAGAACAGGAGCACAGTGCAGCCCTGATGGGGTCTTGCGTGTAAAGCAAGGATGCTTTTGTTTTTGCATTTATGTGGGGAAGCAGGGCGGGGGACATAGTGAAGCAGCTGGAAGCCTCGAGACATGGGGTGAGCTGAGAACCCCCTGAGAACTCCCTGGACAGGGAGTCGCTGGCTCTGCCCTGGCCCAGCTTTGCCCTCACACAGGTTCACCGATACCTCTGAGCCCCCGCTACTGCCACAAGAGCCTGTGTCCATTCTTATAGAGCGCATGGTCTTATGGGAAGGACGTGCCTGAGTAGGAGGAAATTTATAGAGGTGGAAGTGAGTTTTCTGCTGGCCAGGGGAAATATTCTTACTGTGGACCTTGAGGTCTTGCTGACTTTAGGCCTCTGTCCACAACTCCCTTCTTGCCCCTCCTTTCTCTCTGGTCTGGCCTCATGAAGCTCCTCGAATGGGCCAGGTTTCCTAACCTGCAGGGCCTTTGCATGTGCTTTCTCCTTTTTTTCTTCAACTCTCAGGTCCATCATCATTTTATCAAGGAAACATCCTGGATACAACCCATAGTATGCCCTATGATGCTCAAAACTGTGCCGTGAGCAAAACTCTCAGTCCATAAAATCAGATCTGCAAGAAATAGAGTTTTCTTTATTTTTATTATTTTTAAAGATTTATTTATTTATGCATACAAGAGCCGGGGTGTAGGCCAGAGGTGTGGGGTGGAGAGAGGATTCACCAGAGACAGAGTGAGGAGCGGAACAGGCAGATTAACAGAAGTACACTGCTGAGGAGAGCAGCAGGTGAAGCAGGAGAGGTCTGCTGCGCCATGTGGGAAGCTCCCCGGCTGGGGATTGAACTTGTGCTGCAGTGGCTCTGGATAGCTTCATAGGCTGAGACTTAACCCGTTGTGCCACCAGGGAGGCCCCTATTCTTTATTTTTATGTTCCATTAGTCTATTTGTCTTTCCTTGCATTAATATGTCATCTTAATTACTTTCACTTTTTATCATATCTTGATAACAACAGTTGATGTTCTTTGATTTTATACTTCTTTATTATCTTGGTTAATCTTAATCTTGGTATTTTCCTTAAAAATTTTGGAATTTAACTTTTCCACTGAAAAGTCTGCCTGGACTTGTATTTATATTGCATTCAATCTACAGGTGAATTTATGGAAAATAGATGGTTATGCAATATTGAGTCTTCTAATCATGAAGACAGTATACTCTTCCATTGATTCTGAGGTCTTTAATTTCTTGAATACTGTTTTACAGTTTTTTGTACAGAGATTTTATACATCTCATTTTAGATTATTATTAATTTTTTGATATCTTTATTCTTGTATAGATTATATATTTTACATTTCATTTTCAAATTATTACTGGTATATAGACATACAATTGCTTGCTAAACTTGCCTATTAATTTTAATTATTTATGAATTATTTTAGATTTTCTATGCACACAACTGCATTGTCTCTTTTGCATTTATCTTTATCTTTATGCCTTTTCTTTTTCTTAACTTGTAACTCTGGCTAGACTCTCTAATACAATTCTGAATAAAAGTGTTGATAATAGACTTAATTACTTCATTAGTAATCTCTGGGAAGAGTGTCAGTATTTTCACATGTGATATGATATTTGTGCAGATACTTTTTATCAGGTTGAAGAAATTTATTCTTTATACAATATTTGCTAAGAGCTTCAAAATCATATGAGTGGATATTGAATTTGATCAAGTAACTTGTCTGCTTCTATTGAAATAGTAGCATGATTTTATCATATATTTCTTTTGTTCTATTAATATGGTCAACTACAATCATTGTGGTCAACTACAATCATTGATTTTTAAATATTAAGTCAAATTTCTCACTTCTCAGAAGAAAAACCCCAAATTGGCTGTGATATAATAATGTATATATGTGTGGGATTGATTCTGCTTATATTTTGGTAAAGAAATTTGTATGTATCTCATTTAATCCTTATAAGAACTCTGCAAGGAAGATAACTTTACAAAAGAACAACTGAGCCTTGGAGGGGTTAATTAATCATGAGAGAAATTGGCCCATATTTTCCTTTCTTGCAATATTTTGGTGTCAGGGTTATTCTGATCTCAAAAGTATATTATAAAATTTTATTTTAAATATATTATTTGAAATAGTTTGTATTATATTGGTATCACTTTATCCTTATATATTTGGAAGAATTCATCAGTGCCTAAAATTTTCTTTGTGAGACCTTAAAAATATGGGTGTTTCCTTCAAAACATAATGCACTATCTAGATTAGATGTCTTCTTCTATAGTTCATATTAGTTGACCTATTTGAGGAATTTGTGTAGTCCATCTAAATGATCAAATTTATTAGTCTAAAACATTATCTGATATCTTTTTATTAGTTTTCAAATCTTTTTAATATCCATAAGATCTGTAGTGGTGTCTCTCTTTTTCATTTTAGATTTTGATGATGTCTTCTATGCAAAACCAGTTTCAGGAAACTCAGTGAAGCTATCCAAGTTCCTAAAGCCCAAACATGACCTAATTATTGTTACTCTAATGTCTTGCTGCCTCCTTGGCTTCCCCCTGAAAGTGAAATTTAGAAATTTAGAGATTAGATCCTATGTCAAGGCTGGTGTTCTTTTATCTTCCTATAATAATTGGCCTGGGGAAAGAGAGTGTGGGGTCCACCTTTCTCAGGGTATCTCTACACCACTCTTCATTACATCTGATTCTCCCCAGAGCCCATATGGCAACCCACTACACACACACACACACACACACACACACACACACACATACACACACACACAGATGTATATCACCCTAAACAATGCATATTTGAGCTTTCTAAAAATGAATACTACTATGTATGTTTAATCTTATTTTTTTTCATTCTCATTTACTGTGGAATTCATTCATATGTTTATGTGTAGCTATAATCCACTCCTTTTCACTGCTGTTTAATATTCCATTGTAGGACTATGCGACAGTGGATTTATACCTTTCCCATTAATGGACATTTTGATTGCTTCTAGTTGGGTTATTGGAGGGGCATTATTTTGAATAATACCATTAGGAACATTCTTGTAAATGTCTCTGTAGAGTAATATTTATTACTAAGACAGATTAAAGATTTTCTTTAGGAATGAAATTGCAGAGTCTGATGTTATGGGCTTATTTAATTCAAAAATATTATTTACTACATGAATTAGTTTCCTATTGCTATTGTAACAAGTTACCACAAATTTGGTGGCTTAATATTTATTATTATCTTATAGTTCAGGAGACAGAAGTATTAAATGGGTCACACTAGACTAAAAAATCAAGGTGTGGTCAGAACTGTGTTCCTTCTGGAGATGCTAGGGAAATATCTGTTTCTTTGCCTTTCCAAACTTCTAGGGCTACTTACCTTCCTTAGCTATGACTCCTCCCTCTTCAAAATCAACAGTGTAGCATCTTCAAACTCTCTCTGATTCTAAGACACTCCTCTCCTACTTTTAAGGACCTTGTGATTATACTGGACTATCTGGATAATCCAGGATAATCCCCCCATCTTGACATCAATTGTTAGCAACCTTAATTCCATCTGCAAACTTAATTCCCCTTTTCCCTGCAACCTAACATATTCATAGGCTGTGGGGCTTAGGCGATGGGTCACTTGCAGGGGAGGCACTATTCTGCCTACTGGACTAGATAATGTAAAACTGTTTTCTAAAACTGTGGTGCCCATGAATGCTTCCACCAGTGGAGGCCCATTCCCTTTGTTCCCGTAAGAACCAGTTTTTACATTTTAAATTTATTTTTGGTAGTTTTATTATAGCTTTTTATTTTGAGATAGTTAGAAATTCACAGGAAGTGCAAGTAGTAGTACAAAAGTACCCTCTCTCTGACATTTCCACACACTTCCTTTTGGGTGTGTATATATGTAGATTTCAGTAACCATCACGACACTCAGGATAAAGACCCCTTGTCAACACTAGGCGTAGTACAAATCTTAGCGAGCGTGAGAAGGCTGGCCCTGGGGGCCTCATGAGGGTAAGAAAAAAGGCGCAGAGCCAGGGGATGTTCTGGGGTGAGCCCACAGGGGAGGTAAGAGAAAGTCCTGGCGCTCAGGGTGCTGCTCTGCTGGGAGACAGCCCTGCCGGTGGGGGTCTGGGGGTTCACCTTGGCTAAGTCCTTCGCAGTGCACCTGAGCACGCAGGCAGCAGGGAGAAGCAACGACTTTAACTCTTCCAGATTAATCCTGCTAAGTTGCAAGAATATTGATATGCTATTATTTTCCATCTTTATTCATCCCCCGGCGAAGAAAGAACGACTCCCCCCAGGCCATTCATAATTGAAAAATGCTTTTAAGGCCTTTATGAGTTGAATACTAAATTTCGCGAGGTGCCTGCTTTATTGGGCCTCGAGTCACCGATGATACATTTGCTCCCTAATGTTCTTTAAGGAAAGGAGCTCAAGCGGCGTGATGGATGGGACCGATCGGGATCAATGCTCATTAGTGACTCCAGGGGCCAGGTAGCCCTGGGCTGCTGCTTGGTAGGCGGACCGTGCAGGGGACCGGCTCTCAGCAAGAGACACGGACGAGGCCTGTGGGCTGCCATTTGCCGTGGACAGCAGCTGATTCATTCATCGACAGATTCTTACTTTGCCCACTGTGTGCCAGGCCTGCTGCTTGTCCAGAAATGGATCAAATCCAGGCCTGTCCTCGAGGACCTCCCAGGACACACAAATAAGGACAATGAAAGGGTGTGTGTCTGACGCCGGCAATGCGCTCAGAGGCCAGGGAGCGTGGAGGTAGAGGTTAGCTTCACATGGGGTGCTGGCGGTGGTGTGAATGGAGGACCTACCTTGCCAACAGGGGAAGGGTGGTCTCGGCAGGTAGAACAATACAGACGACAGTGTAGAGCTGTGACCCACCTGGACTGAGGCGACGGAGCTCTTGACTTCTTAGATGAGTCATTTTGGTGACCTCAGAAGTGGCCAAAGCTGCAACCCCGCTGATCACAGAATGCCAGAGTGGTCACAACAGAATGAGAAGGAGCCTCAGAAAAGAGCCACTTGACTTCTGCTTCTGAGAGCTGGGGCTTTGACAGTGACCTTGGGCCTTAGCTTGCACTGCCTGCAAACATGGGTTCAGTCTATGAAGCTTGAAGTCCTCTCAACTTCCACAACTCTGTGAAGCCCAGAGAGAGTAAAACTCTTACGTCGGGTCACACACAGCCAGTCAGCGATGCAGATGGAAGTTAGGAGGGGAACATACAAATAAATTGAAGCAAGGGAAAGTGGGTGGTGGGTGGGGGCTAAGTGAGTGCCAGGACAGTGGGCTTTAACACCCCTGTAACCTCATTTTGCAAATAAGGAGACTGGGGACTTAGAGGTGAGGTGATTTTCCC
>PVIJ01010834.1:0-58022 GCA_004024925.1 Scalopus aquaticus | reverse complement strand
CGGCCGGGGAGAGTCCCACATGGCGCGGCAGACCTCTCCTGCCTCGCCCGCTGCTCCCCTCAGCAGTGTATTTCTGATCTGCCTGTTCTGCTCCCCTCTCTGGCTCTGGTGAACCCTCTCGCCGCCCCACACCTCTGGCCTGTACCCCAGCTTGTATGCATAAATAAAAATAAATCTTAAAAAAAAAAAAAAAAAAAAAGAAGGGGAATCTGGCAGACGTCACAACGTGGACCAATCTTGAAGACAAGTGAAATATGTCAGTGGCAAAAGCACAAACACTATGTAACTTCACTAAAGTGAGGAGTGCAGAGCTCTCATAGTTGCAAAGCAGAGGATGTCTTCCTGGGAGTGTTTCCTGGATACAAGGTTTCAGTTGGGGAAGACCAAAAAGTTCAGGAGTTGGATGGTGGAGGCTGCAGAATAACATATCTCCACAGAACTGAGAGTAGAAATTGTTTCAAAGGATACTTTTTAATGTTTCCTATACTTTACCACATTAAAAAATATAAGGCTGGCTAGCAGAAGAGAGTAGATGCATTTCCATCAAAACAACCTTCACCTCACCCCTTGGGTGTCCTCAGTTTCAGAAGATCAAGCTTAGAGGGGAAGGGAAGAAGCCGGGCTTTAAAAAATTT
This sequence comes from Scalopus aquaticus, assembly GCA_004024925.1. Taxonomy (NCBI): domain Eukaryota; kingdom Metazoa; phylum Chordata; class Mammalia; order Eulipotyphla; family Talpidae; genus Scalopus; species Scalopus aquaticus. The sequence goes on along the minus strand of PVIJ01010834.1, from coordinate 57,387 downwards.
ATTTAGTCACAATGGAAATAGAAATGGGGAAAAAAAGACTAAAGGCTTCAAAAGTCCTCCGTCCTGGGCCTCCATGATGGTGCAGCGGCTAGGCACTGCGCTGTGGAGCTGTTGGCGTTGGCGACGTGAGTTGGCAGTGGCCACGCGAGTTTGATGCCCAGCAGGGGAGATTCCCAAATGGCACAGACCTCTCCTGCCTCGCCCGCTGCTCCCCTCAGCAATGTGTTTCCATCCATCTGCCTGTTCTGCTCCCCACTCTGTCTCTGGTGAACCCTCTTGCCGCTCCACGCCTCTGGCCTGTACCCCAGCTTGTATGCATAAATAAATAAATCTTTAAAACAAACAAAGTCCTCCGTCCTAAGACACCTCTGGGTGAGAACATTTCTTGTCCTCTGCGCTGTTCTGCTTTCTCTGTGGAGTGGAAACCAGCCCCTTGGTGCACCGGCAGGAGGAGAGAGCTGGTGTACGTGCACTTGTGCGCACCATCCATCACAGCTGCGTGGGCACACACACATGCGAGCACACGGGGCTGGGTCTTTTTCAGAAAGAAATAAGTCAATCAAGCCACCTGACCCTTCGTTGCTAGGACAACGGCCCTGGTCAGCCTGCTGCCCCTCCTCCCGGCCGCACCGCTCTCTGACGTGGGGCCAGGGACCGCTCAGCCAGCAGGGCTGAGCTCTCAGTTCCTATAACCCCCGCCAGGGAGGACTTCATATCTGACCAAAGCTCAGCTGAGCAGCCCGGAGGCTAAAAAGTTTTCCTGTGGAATTTCATTCTCGAAGATAAGCTCAGACCCTAACCTGCTTCTAAGCAGCAGGGCCAGCACTTCTGTTATCAGCAACAGCCTCGTTCTGTCCTAAGCCCCCCGTTCTGGGTCAGGGGGCCCCTTAGCTGATTACAGAGATCTGGAGCACAGGAGATAAGGGCAATTGCACCTGGACTTTGGTTGGGTGTTCTGGCGGCAGCAGGGCCATTTGCTTCCCAGTAAGACCCGTCACACATGTGCCGACAAGGTGCTGTGGGGCTGATCGTGCCTGAGCTCACATGGCAGAGAGTCCCGTGGTTCTCATAGCCCCCCTTGCCCATCCTGTAGGATGGGGGTCATACTACTATCTTCCCTGTGGGAGTGTAGGGAGGGAGAGGATGAGGTAGCAATGAATGTTGATACTTGTACAAGATTACCTTTGGTCGGGGACTACCTTTGCTGTCCACAGTGGCCAAAACTGGGTTTGAGGAACGAGCAGCTGGTATCCTAGGACCACAGATGCTGAGATAGAGAAAAGGAGGTGGGGAAGGAAGGAGGGAAAGGATTTGGGTGAACACTCTCCAGTGGCACTAAGTCTGGTGCACAGAGACCAGGCCTGAGAGCCAGCTGTTTCTCCCACCCAGGGGTGTCAAACGACCAAGCCAGAGAGAACACCTCTGTGCTAGTCTCTTGCAGGTTTCGTCTGCTCCTTAGCCTCTTTGCCAGGGGAGTAAGTAGAGTCAGCGCGCATGGGGGGTTGGAGGAGAGCCCCAGCGATCTGGTCTCTCCGGATCAGCATCTCATCCAAACATCATCCCTCTGGGCGGTTTAGCATTGGTGCTGTGCCCAGGGCTGTGAGGCATTCTGTGCCCAACCGCAACCAACAGGGCAATGGCCAGTTGGTAGAGGTTGAATTGTGTCTTACTCTTTGCCCCAGCTCATATGTTTGTCTTTTTCAAAAAAAAAAAAAAAGATTTATTTTATATATTTATGCATATAAAACAGGGTTCTAGGCCAAAGGTGCGAGGGGTGAGAGAATACACCAGAGACAGAGTGGGGAGCAGAACAGGTGGATCTACTGAAATACCCTGCTGAGGGGAGCAGTGGGAGAAACAGGAGAGGTCTGCCGCGGGGATCCCCTGGCAGGGGATTGAACTCCTGCTGCAGTGGCTGATGATTACTTGATAGCGCTGTGACTTAACCCCTGCGCCACCAGGGAGGCCCACATGTTGAAGTCTTAACTTCTGTACCTCAGAATGTGATCTTATTTGGACATATGGTGGTTGCAGATATAATTCGCTAAGATAAGGTCATTTCAGTGGACCCCAATCAAATATGACTGGTGTCCTTAGAAAGAGGAGCGATGTGGACATAGATGCAGGCATGCAGCTTATGCTAGTGAAGACACAGGAGATCTGGGAAGATCTACATGGCAAGGAACAACTCAGCTGACATACTGATCTGAGACTTTTAGCCTCCAACACCAGGAGACAGTCCATTTCCGTTGCCTAAGGCACTCAGCCTGTGGCACTCTGTTATGGCAGGACACTACCATAGGTGCCCTGGGAAAGGGGTCAGCCTCTGGACCAGTCACACAGAGCTCCTGGGACTTCCCTGCATCAGCTCAGCTTCTGGTGTGCAACACTAAAACCCATCTCATGTCATTTACTCATTCATTCATTTACTCATCTAATGCCTTATTGGGTCCCAGCTATGTTCTGGGAGAAGCCTGGCCCTGGGAATGCACTGGCAGAGAGCAGGCTCAGTCTCTGCTCTTCAAAGCTGGCGAGGATGACCGGTCCTTCCCAAACAGAGACCCTTAATCAGATGGAACACAGAAGAACTGGGTTACAGCATCACGGGGCCCCGGGGCTGTTCCTCAGTGTCAGCTTTTCCCATGCAGCCTCAGGGATTTGGGGAATGAGGATCTGGGTTCCCAGGATGGGCCAGGACAGGTGGGAAGGGCTCCACTTTATTCCATGGATGACACATACTACTTTTGTGGAATGTGGGGTGCTGACTGCCAAAGGTCAAGTTCTATTGGGGCTGGTGATGCTGCAGAACACAGCTCTGGTGTTTCGCAATATATATTATAACCACTTTTTACCAGCAGCCTCCCAGGGACCTGATGGAGCAACACAACGAAGATAATAGGGATGCCCCACTGCCAGCAGCTCTGGAATCCTCAGCCCCAAGAGTCCTAGGGATAGGGATTCTGCAGAGATCCTGGGGCCCAATCCCTCCAGGGGCATTGCTGGGGCCCCGCTGCTCTGTGCAGACGTGGGGCTGTGAGTGGTGGTAAGATGTCACGCTCTTCCACCCAGGCCAGCTCTCGAGCTCCACAGTTCAGCGAGCTCAGAGCAGGGAGCCTATAGGGCAGAGCTGACCCAGGTAGGCTCAGCCCACCACGGACCAGCAGGATCTGGCCTGAGAGTCTCAGGCTCTCCGTACTCTCCTCTTACTCCAAAAATAATTTACAAAAATGCAGATTATCCACAGCTACCGGGCAAAGGTCCACTTGTCAGTATGACTTTTTAGTGTGGTGGCTGTGGAGTCAAACTGCCTGGTTTAAATCCTGGTTTATTAGCTAAGTGACTTTGAGCAAGTTAGTTATTGCCAAGCCTTGGGCTCTTCATCTGTAAAATGTGGCTCTGATACTAACACTTTCTTCCGAGGGTTGTCTTGAGAGGCAAAGGGCCTATTGGCAGGGTCTAGCACAAGGCACACTGCAGTAAGCTCACCCTGCAGGCATTAGACATTTATGTGATTAATGGATAAAGATGTGGGCTCTGGTCTTCTGGTCTTGCCTACAGCCCCATCATTTACTGGGGTGTAATCTTGGGCAAGCTGCTTCCCCTCTCTGTAGAGGACACTGTGGCCCACTGCCCGAGCTCCCGCAGGACCAAGGTGCTCTCATTCCCCCTGCCAGGCAGCCCCCGGCTCTGGGAGTGCTGGAAGTCAGCTCCTTAATCTGGGACTGACTGGGTGGGTCCCAGCCAGGTTTCTCTCTGGGACTTGTCCTCGCCTGAAGAACCACCTTGCTGGGCCTCCCTGGTGGCGCAGTGGTTAAGCGCTGCGCTGTGGAGCTGTTGGCAGTGTCGACGCGAATTCGATGCCCGGCCAGGGAGAATCCCACATGGCGCAGCAGACTTCTCCTGCCTCGCCCGCTGCTCCCCTCAGCAGTGTATTTCTGATCTGCCTGTTCTGCTCCCCGCTCTGTCTCTGGTGAACCCTCTCGCCGCCCCACGCCTCTGGCCTGTACCCCAACTTGTATGTATAAATAAAAAATAAATCTTTAAAAAAAAAAAAAGAACCACCTTGCTTAAGGTCATGTGTGACCTCGACTCCTCCCAAACTTCCATCTGTAGCAGGCAGGAGACGGGCGTATAAGGGCCTGACTTTCCTGCCTCAGGTGGGATAACCCTGAAGGGACACCAGAGTTTACTGTGGTATCAACTGGGGTCCCCCTTTCTACCTCATTGCATTTCAGCTCCCTTGACTCTGGACCTTCTTGCTGGTGTTCCTGAGAGCGTGGCCCAGTACGCTGCACACACATCTCGGAATGAGTGTTTTCTGGGGAACCCAACCTATGACAGCGGTGCCAGGAGAGACCCCAAGAATAGACTCTAAATGGAATCTGGGCGCTTGATCTCCGGGGCCCAGCTGTGATGAGGACGTCAGGCACATGTGTGGCACATTTATTAAACTGGGTGGGGTACTGTGGAAGAGAATACATTGCTGCTGGGTGCAGTGCACTGGTCCTGCTACCCCAGCATTGGGAGCAGAGTCTGAGCTTGAGCCTGGAGCTAAGACCCCATCAGAAAGTTCCTGTCCCCTGTAGGTCTTGGTTTCCTGAAAGATGAGTGGGTGCGACAAACTGGATGGATGATTCACTGAGGTCCCTTCCAGTTCTAGTACCTATGAGAGCCCTTGAAATAGTGAAGGGGGTTTGACCAGGGAATACCTTGGAGCCAAGAGTGTGACTAAATGAGGGTGGTGGTGGAGGGACCTGGAGATGTTCTGTGTTCCCAGCTTGCATGAAGCACCCTATTTGGTTAGGCCATTCCCTTCCTCCCCCTGCTCTTCACTGGGCTGGTGGGTTCTGATGTTAGGGTGCCTGTAGCTGACCCCACTGACTTTGGAGTTTTGTCCACTTCTCTCAGAATGACCCTGGCCTCACGGGTTTCCTGTTCTTCCTTCCATGCCTGCCTGGCAGGACACTGTGGCTCAGGATGACAGTGGATACAGAAACTGGAGAGGGCAGAACTACAGGCGCAGGTTTCTGGCCTGTGAGGCCTTGGGTTTGAGCTCTGGGTTGGCACAGGCAGGCGGGGGCCTCACTCCATCTGCCCAAAGACCACCCCCTATTCATGCCTCCCAACCAGCCCCAGAGGAAGACATTCAGGGAAGAAACTGAGGCTCTGAAGGGACAAGTGGCTTCTTGCAGGCCCCCAGCTCGTGGCAGAGCTGTCTCCATGGCTGGCTTCTTCACAGCCCTCTCCCTGCTCAATGGGCTGACTCAGAACTGCTTGGCAAGAGACAAGAGAGTAAGACGTGAGCCTGTGATCAGAACAGTGGAAGCTTTTATTTTTTGTTTGCTTGTTTGTTTATTCACTCCAAGATGAAAATGATTAATCATTTCGCATGCTTTCAAATTCAAAATAGAGAGTTTAAAGAACAAAGTAAAAATTATCCTTAAATTCCACCAACAGGAGATAGTTACTGTTAACAGTTGGTGAACAGATTTCCAGACAGTTCTCTGTGTGTGTGATTTTATGATAATGGGATTATATACTGTTTCATAACCTGCTCTTTTTACTCAACAATATGTCATGGAAGCCGTTCCACTCCAGTAAAGATAGCTCCATCCTTGGTGCTGTACCCATGTCTTCCATCACAAATGAGAGCACTGTCAACTTCATTGCTCCAACCCAGTACCGCCCTGCAGTTAGATTGTGTCCAGTATTTTGCTATCACAAAGGCTCCAAGGTGAACATTATTATACTTCTATTTTTGCCATCAGCCACCTACTGTTTTAGGGTGCATTTTAGTAGGCTGACAAGGAAAATTTCCTACCATGGAGGCTACTCTTGCCTCATTCCAGGCAAAGATTCCTGCTTTCCAGAATTCCTCCCTGAGGGGCCAGTGGCTTCATGCCAGGAGCCTCCCAGCAGGTTGCCCCTGAGCACTTCTGGGTAAGGGGCAGGGAGGAGACTTTGACACCAAGCTGTGAAATTCCCCAGTTCAAATCCAAAAATAGCACCAGTCCTGCTGATGTCTGGGGCTGGGGGGCTTGCTGATGGCCTGCAGCTTGGTCAGGCACTTGGCTTCACCTGCTAAGATGCCAAGGCGCCAAGCGGGGCTGAAGAAACCAGGCCAAAGGTGAGCCAGAGGGAGGGACGTGAGGAGGGACCCCTGGGCATGCGCTCCACCGTGTCATTCTTTTATTCCTTTTTTTCATTCAGCGAGTCACAGTCTCTGGTAGGGACTAGATTATGTGAAATAGAAGAAGACAGGCCTCACGGGTTGGGGAGCGGCCAGTTAGATCACTGGGCAACAATTCTCATGCGCTTGGGGTGGGGAAGGCCGAGGACTGGGGGTAGCTGAGGGCAGTCACTCCCTTACCTGACTTCAGTTCATACCTTAGCCAGGCAAGGCCTATTTTAAAGAAAACAAAGTGAGGTTGACTTTTGCCATTATGATTACAACTCTCCCTTCTTCCCCTACACACACACACACATACGCATGCACGCACGCACACACGTGCGCACGCACACACGTGCACACGCACACACACACACAAGCACACACAGCTTTCTGCCAAGGGGAGAGACACAGTGAACCTGATTATTTTACTGTTTTCAAAGGTGAGGTTTCCTCTTGCCCTGAGGTATGTCCTGTAGGCTGGTTTACCAGGGTGCAGTCACTTCATCAAGGACTGGGGTCAGGGACCCAAGGGGGCCCTCCGATAGGGGGGTTGGGAGGGAGGCAGGGGGAGGACAGATGAGCCCCGGTCTTGTGGCAGGATCTACCTAGTGACCCTGGTTACTGGGGCTCCGAGGCCCTGAACTGGCCCCCCCGCCCCCGACCGAGAACATGGCTGTGAGGCCGCCCGCCAGAGCTTCCTCCTCTCACAGTGCAGGCCCACCCTTGCTCCTCTGCAGAGAACCCACCCCAGGCTGGGGCTATGGCTGCACCAGGCTGGTTTCAGGCATTTCTCCATCTTTGGTCCCACTACCCTGATTTCCCCGTCTTTCCCGACCTTAGACTTGTGCTTCTGGGGGGGATGGTTCTGATCCCCCAGAACCAGGGTGCTAACATGTGATCCAAACTAAGCCATTCCACACACCCCAGAGGTGCACGTGTGACCAGCTGATGCCAATGTTTGGGTCGCAGACATTTTTCTCCAGCGGCACCACGCAGTGTCCTTCCTGGGATCAGCAAGAGCTCCTCCTGGCCCTGGCCCTGATGATGGGGGTGTGGGGCAGGGCACAGGGCTGCAGCATTTCCAGGGACAAAAGTGAAGCCCAAGGTGGAGGTCAAAGAGATACCTAGAAATGATTCCTCTTTGGGAAGACTCAGAGGACTACTGGACGGAATTATTGCTGAAACCTCTATTTCCATGCTTCGGGCTCTCCCTTCAGCCAAACCCTAATAAGGCACTGACCCTTGGATTCACCCACTCCCAAGATAACTTCCTGCCCCATCGCTGAAATCCTCCTTTAGCCCCAGTCCTGGAACATCAGCTGGAACCAGCTCTGGCCCTTGGTTCTGAGTCACAGATGGAGACCTGCTCATTCATCTCCACAGACAAAGACACAGAGGCCCAGACAGGAGCCCTGAGTCACATAGCCTGTCACAGCCAGGACAGGTCCCACGGGCCCATCTCATGCTCTTTTTACTGTTCTTACTTGCACCAGATAGGAACACACTCCGTTGAAACAACAGAAACCTGATTAGTGTCAGGGAATTACATTAGATCTGTTCGGGCCTGGGCACTGCCACTGGACCTGAACTCTTCCCTGTTTTGCTCTGCCTGCTCACCAGGTCCTTGTCCATGCGCTTGTTGCCACCTATAGTGAAAGGGCCGCTCCATTTCACAGGCCTCGTGCCTGCTTCCTGGGCAAGAGAAGGGGCAATGCTACGCCAGCCTTGTTCCTTTAAAAGTTCGTACACTTTGTATTTTGTCAGCCAGAACTAGGCTGCCTGGTCACTCCTGGTGAGTGTTGTTTTGCTGGCTGGGAATATTTTTTCCAGAACCAGACTGGAGTTGGCTAGAAAGGAAGAACGTGAGGTAGGTACTGGGTGGCCACAGACTCCAGAGTCTGCCCTGACGTTGCTTGGTTTGGGATTTTGCCTAAGAATGCCCTTCCCCGCGGGAACAGAGCCCTTCTCTTCGTCCCCCTGTATCCCGAGGCCGGCCACGGCAGGAAATACAGAGCGGCCTTTCTGCTAACTTGGAGGCTTGTGGGGACATCAGACGCTAGGAGGGAAGGAGAGGGGCGTTCTGGCCACACATTCTCCTCCTGCAGAAGATCCTCTTGAGTCTTCTCCTCTCCCTGGAGGCCTTACCCAGAAGTGTGTGGTGGGGAGCACAGGGGCGCAGGGCCAGTGCGGGAGGTGAGCCATGTGCTGGGCACGAAAGCTGCCCCAGACCCCTGCCGGAACGCTGGGCGGGTGCTTCGGGATCGGCCTGCACAGCCCACTGCTCCTGGCGGGCACCACAGAGCCCTTTCTTCCAGGCAGGGCCCGGTTTCTTCCGTGCCCCCCGGGGGCAGGCGCCGGTCCTGCGCTCTGGGCAACACGCTCACACCGCCTTAGACAGTGGTCTTCAGAGTGAGGCAGCCTGATCAGCAGCAGCAGCAGCACCTAAGAATCTGCTAGAAATGCAAATTCTTGGGCCCCACCCAAGACCCTTGGGACCAGAAACTTGGGGGTGGGGTTCTGTGTGTTAAGAAGCCCTCCAGGTGATTCCGAAGTTTGGGAACTTCAGAAACATAGTGACTGTCAGGCTGTGAAACAGCTTCTGGGCTGTTTATGCCAACTGAGAGGCAGCTGGTAAAGGCAGAAATCAGAAAAGAACCCACCTGGTCCCTCAGCACTTCACAGACAAGAAGACAGTGAGTGTGTGAAGACTGAGATTTCTGAGTCTAAGAATAACTTCAGAGCTAGAAATCACTGAGGGACTGTAGGGTAAATGGAAGTTATCAGGCTTGGGAGGCAGGACCTAGAGAAGAGGCCCTTCCAAACCTTAGAAGTTGGCCCAGGACAGCGTAGGGTAAGAATCCAGAAGCATGGTCGCAAAGACAGGGAATGGGCTCCGGGACACAGCCCCGTCCCCATGACTCCTCCTGCTGTGGGTGGGGTGGGCAGAGGACGCCAGCGGCGGCTTGTGAGGGTAAGCTTATCGAAACGTGGTCCCTGGCCAGCAGCCTTGCGCCAGACCGGCTGCCAGAGCCTGCATTCTAGCCAGACCCTCAGGGGATTCAGGGACACATCAAGGTTTGGAAAAAACAGCTCTAAAGCACAAAGCCCAGGACCAGCATCCCCTCTGTCCAGCTGTTGGGGTACCAACAACAATATGTGCTCCATGGATGCCAAACATCCCCAGGCTGGGTGACAGCCTGGCTCACGGCGATTTCAAGTCCTCTTTCTCCGGGTCCTCAATGGCCAAGGTCCAGCTGGTGCACGTTGCTGGCCTGAGCCAATTGGAGATGCTTAGGCCCCAGGGGGCCATGCAGAGATTCTCTTCCAGGAATTTGAAACTAAAGCCCCAAACCAGCTCCTGGAGGGATAGCAATTGTTGTAGTGAACCTCCTTCCTGCACCTGCACTCTGCCCAGCTGGAGTTTTACACGTAGTAAATCCCACCGTCACAACAGCCTCGCCAGGTGGATGTTACTACTCTGCTTACTTTTCATCTGAGATGAGGCTCAGGTGTTAAGTCCCTCTCCTAAAGGCTTGAGGGTGGGGCAGTGGAGGCATCAGGAGAGTTGAGTGGAAACTGAGTGATAAGATGAAGCGACCAGGTCACCAGCCTATGCTGTGAGGCTTCGAGACGCCCACCTGCCTGGGAAGCGCCTGCGTGCCTTGGGAGTGAGCCCCAGCTCTGCGAGATGGCCAGGCCCGCAGTGACGGTCGGAAGGCGGCCTGGGGGCAGAGTGAAGGGTAGCAGCTGTGGGGGAAAGGAGCACAGAGGCCCTCCACGCCAGCTCGAGAGCGAAGCACCGAACAAGACCAACATGGGCCATCACGCCAGTCCAGACCAGCAATGGTACCACTATGAGGCTTGCCAGAGATCTGACCCCCGCCCCCCCTTTCCTCCCTCCAGTGAGTTAGCAGCCAATGTGCCAAAGAAAAGGTATTGGCAGCTGGATTTTGAGACAGAGAGGAGGAGGAGTGGACAGGCTGCATCTCCTTTGTGGGTCAGGGGGGTGGCGCCCAGAGGCTGAGGGGTGGAGACAGCTGGGATGCACCAAGGTCCAATATGGAGAAGGGAGTTGGGGGCCTCATTGGTTGAAGGCCCAGACTGGCCCCTGACTTCGGCTCTCGGGGAACAGGGTGGAGTCTGCCTTTCTGGGTGAGGAGAGGCGTGACCTGGGGGTGGCTGGCTTCTGGGCACCTAAGAAGACAAAATGAATCAGCAGCAGGAAATTTCTACCAGAATCCAAGCCTTAGCGGGTACAGCGTTGTTTGGCTTTATTTTAAAAAACAAACCACCATCTTTGTTAGCACTGATGCAGCAGTGGCCCCGCTGTCCCCTGACAACCAAACATCACACAGCACTCACGCAGGTCACACCTCTGGTGGCTTGCAGGACAGGTGTCCCTTCCTGGGTAGTGCCTGGGCCAGGGTAGCCACACAGAAATAGACTTCTCGTTGCACAAAATCTCCCTTAAAAAAATAAATCAAACAATCATCAGGTCAGAGAAGAGAAGAATCACTGGCTCCCCCAAGTGTAGAGGGACAAAGCTTGGGAGCAGAGGCAGCTCTTCTGGCCCTCGAGGTGGGCTGGTGGCCGAACTCCTGAGGATGGTGTGGCCGCGGCCAGAACGCTGCCAGCGGCCTCCTTCACCGCTCAGAGATGGAAGGGATCTGTCCCAACGCCCACCGGTGGGGGCGAAACGCTGGGAACCCGGCCTGTCATCAGCGTCCCTAAGGCCCCCGCAGACTGGGACACAAATAGCTCCAGGCCCACGCAGCTCCCAGGCTGCTGATGAGGGTGGCTTGCTCCTGTTTCTTCTCTTTTTCACTTTTCCAGGGAGCAAATTCAGAGTAAGAGCTGGCAGTTCTGGAAACTTTTTCTGGCTCCTCAGACAACCGTGGCAATAATGGAGTAGAAAGAAGACCCTCTCCAGGCACTGCTGATTTTCACAGGGGTGGGGAAGGCGGGACCCTTCCTCTGGAGTGAGTGGTCCTCGGGGTCCAGTCGGCAGGGCTGGTGTGGAGACCCCCTGCTCACACCGCAGAGAGAGCCCTTCAGTACCTGGTCCCGGCCTGGGCTGCTCTAACAAGGTAATGGCGCCCCCCTATTTCTGGCTGGTCAGAGGGCCTCAAGCAGCCTTACAGGCCCTGGCCACCCCCTGCTCCAGGCCTGTAGCTTCCTGGACAGTCCCCAGAGCTGTGCCCTTCAGTCCAGGGGCTGCTAAATGTACAGACATAGCTGAGGAGTGTGGGAGGCATCACAGCAGGGGAGAAGGGGGGTAATCTGAGATGGGCTCCAGAAAGAGGACCCTCAGGATGGGGGTTCCCGCTGACTGGGCTTAACCCCAGCACACAGCCTTGTGCAGCCCAGTTCACTGAGGCAGGGCCCACAGAGCATGCTCAGTTCTGAGGCTGCCCTCCTTACAGCAGACAGGTGTTTAGGTAGGATTTTAGACCCCCCGACCCTGCATCGAGCCCCCTACCTAGTAAAAATTCCTTCTGAGGAGCACTTCCTCTATCTGAGGACCCCACGAGGATTTCATTCCTATGGCTCAGCCCTGGCCCCCCTCTCCTCCTCAACCCAGAAAACAAGGATGAAGCTGCCTCTGCCTAGCAGCTTCGCCTCACTGGAGGCCTGGCTGGGGCCTCAGCTGTGGGTGCCTGGGTGCACACAGTGTCCTTGGGAGGGGGACTGGAACGAGGCCAGGGGGCAAATGGAGTGGGGAGGGTGGGCTAATGCGCGGTGGTGGGGAGCAGTGTCCATTTTCTGGAGGATGGCGAGGCCCTCATGGGAGGAGCCAGCGGGCTGTGTCATCCCACCAGGCTCCCTGGGTGACTCAGCAGGGCAAACTCCAGCAGAGAGGGCAGTGTGGGAAGCCTGGGTGCAGACTGTTTCCTTGGTAACTGGCCTTTTCCAAACCCAAGCCTGGTGAGGTTCCATGTGGTGGGAGCCTGCAGATTTGCAGGGAAGCGGCTATGCCAGCCTGTGGGTGGGGCGTGACTGGGAGGCTGCCAGCTCACCACCTCAGGTAGCAGAGGGACAGGTGGCGCCTGGGAGGCAGAGGCTGGGTTCCAGCAGGAGAGACCTGCTCATGTCCAACTTGAGATTGGGGGACTTTTCTTTAACATTCATCTTTATTCCAGTTGGAAGCAATCACAGAAACTTCTCTTCAGTATTGGAATCATGGCTCTGTGGAGCTTATGGTTTCTCACATCTCCTCTCCCATCACACATTTCTCTCTGAGTAGTGTTAACTGGATTGACTGAGAACAGCTTTACTTATAAAGATTTCCAAATAGGTTTCCATTCCGAGGGAGGGTGAGGCTGCCCCGGAGCTGCTTCAGAGGGACGACTGCAGCAGGCAGGCCGTGAGGGACAACGGGAGCACCAGCAGGAGCAGGGACACCCCGGAGGCAGTGACCGCTGAGGGATTAAGCACAGGCAGTTAGGGCCTCAAAGCACCTTGAGCCGCATGTGTGGGACCTGACGAAACACAAGCCTATGTACTAAATTCACTCCAGGCTGCCTCTTTCTACCCTAATTAGAGTTTTTCTTCCCCCTGGTTTCTTTACATATTAACTCCTTTCAAAATTATGCTGCATGTATATTTATGGAGTTGCCTCCATCTTCTCGAACAATTATTTTTAGCACGTATACTCATTATCCAGAAACAGCCTGTGTTTCTATCACTGTCTGCAGCCTGCCTGCTTAGACCCTCCTGGGATGCTTTCCCTTGATGATTTGTGAAATTGGGGCCTTTGCCCTGCATCACTGAAATCTAGGGCAACCTTCAGTCTACTCCAGGTTCTGGGGTGAAAGACTCAGATGATGTCAGGGGAACGTGGTGGGGGACCCCTCTTCCTCCATGGAGGAGGGCCAGGCATGTTTGAACCAGCCTGCCCGGGGCCGTGGCCACCGTCCACCCCACAGACCGGGGCCTACCTGTGTCTGAGCACTGCTGAGACAGTATCCCTTCCAGAGCCGCCACGTAGTCGGAGCCCAGCCAGTCTCGGTACGTGGTCTTCTCCCCAACAGGCACGGCCCGGATTGTGGCATCCTTGAAAAGCAGGTCTTGGCCATGATAGTTGGAGGAGTCGAACATTTTGAAGCCATTCTTGTTGTGGTCATCTCCAAACAGGTCCTGGGGGCACCATAAGCAGATCTGTGTTTCATCTAGACTCACCCTGGTCACCCAGAACCTCTGACTATAGTCGTTTTACACACAATGAACCAAAGAGCAAGGCCTGTCAGGGCGCCCATACACTGCTTTGGAATCCTGAGTTAACTCAACAGTCTCGGTCATCAAAAGGGACCCGGGTAAGGTGTGACAATGGCCACCACAGTAAGATGGTCACTCAGAAACGCCACGCCAGACCAGGTCCTATATACAGAACTCAAGTCTGACAGGAAGAAAGAGCCCAGAAATGAGAGAAGATGTGGACGAGATTAATTTTTGCTCAGCCTGCTCCGCATTCCTCAACCTTTTGTACAATGCTTTCCACTCTTGCACAGTGTCCTTTCCCACAAACCAAAATGATTTCACAGAGTGCCTTTTGTTCTGTCATCAGCACCAAGAATAGAACAGGTTTCCTAACCTGCCCTCCCAGTGGCCTAGAGACTGGCGGGAGCGTCTCCCTTCTCTGCTGAACGCTCTCGGAGTAGGTGCGCTACAGCGGTAACTCCGAAGGAGCCACGGAAAAGACCGGCGGTGGCGGGGAAATCATAATCCATTCGCAGAGGAGGTGTCGGGCAAGGGTCAGCGCCCATCAGCTAAAGCAGCAGAGTGGCTACCGGTCTTCTCTGGGCTCATGGATTCTCTTGAGGACTTGGCGAAAACCATTCACCTTCTCCCCAGAAAAACACTTATCCACACAGAGTTCTTCCCCCACATCACTTCAGAGGGATTAGGGATCCACTGGGGAAGTCCAGTGATGCAGAGGAAGAGCTCCCGAGATCGAGGGACCGGTAAGATCAGTGCACAGGTAACTTCAGAGTTTAGGAAGCGGCCTGCAGAGTCAGCCGGCTCTGCTTCTGTGGTGCTTCTGTGTGCAGGGAGGGCAAGTCCAGCCCAGTCAGTGGGGGAATGTGCTTGGAAGCCAGGGGCCCCACTACCAGACAGCCCGGGTTCAAATTCTAGATGTATTTTGAAAATGAGGCCTACAGGACTGCAGATGGACTGGATGTGAAGCTGGGAGGGAGACAGGAGCCCAAGATGAGCCCGGAGGAAATGGAAAGGCTGAAACTGCCTTCACTGGAGTGGGGAAGACTGAGGGGAGAAGAGAAATTCAACTTTGGACTTGTTTGAGATGCCTGCTTGAAAAAAAGTTGAAATGTCTAGCAGGTTGTTAAGGAATCAGGTTTGAGACTGGGTGGTGGGGTGGAAGTCTAAAAATGTAAGTCTGTGTAGCGATGGTACTTAATGACCTGGGGCTGGATGAGACCAACTGGGATGTGGGTGCAGACAGAGGAGGATTTAGGATTGAACCCTGGGGCGCTCCAGCAATTAGTCTGGGAAAATGCGGAGGAACTAACAAAGGCGACTGGGAGGAGTGGCCTAAAATATATCAGAGGCGAGGGGCCTCCCTGGTGGCGCAGCAGTTAAGTGCTGCGCTGTGGAGCTGTCGGCAGCAGCGACGCGAGTTCGACACCCAGCCAGGGAGAATCCCACATGGCGTGGCAGACCTCTCCTGCCTTGCCCGCTGCTCCCTTCAGCAGTGTATTTCTGATCTGCCTGTTCTGCTACCCACTCTGTCTCTGGTGAACCCTCTCGCCGCCCCACGCCTCTGGCCTGTACCCCAGCTTGTATGTATAAATAAAAAATAAATCTTTAAAAAAAAAAAATATATATATATATATATATCAGAGGCGAGTCAGGCAGGTTTGGGGACCAGGAACCAAGGAGGATAGTGCTCCCAGGAGGAGGTTGAACTTCAGGAGAAGGGGGTGCAGCCAATGCTGCTGAGAGGTCGGGGAGATCCAGACTGAGGAACAGTCACTGGGTGTGAGTTTCTGTGACCTTGACTAGGGCAGTTTCGGGGCCCTGTGGGAGTCTGTCTAGAGCGGTCTCCAGTTTTAAGAGAGACCAGGAAAGGAACTGCTGACTGCAGAGTACACACAGCTCTCTGAAGGAATTTTGCTATGAAAGGGATTAGCATTATGCTTATAAGAGGATGAGAGAGGGTTTGCTTGTTTTTTAAAGATAGTAGAAATAACAGCACGCTTGTGTGTTGCTGAGAATGGTCTAGCTGAGAAGGAAAAATCGACAATGTAGGAGCCAAAGGGGGTAGTTGTTGCAGAGAAGTGCTTGCCTAAGTGAAAATCAGTGCGTGCCCCCCAGACTTCTTCAGTTCTCCTTTGGTCTGTTCCAGTTAGACTGAGCCAGCCCGGGGACTGGGGTCACCTCTGTTGCCCGCCCCCCCCCTTCGCCTCCGGTGGCGACATCCCAGCCCCGGCTCACCTGAGCCTTGTCGAGTAGCCCGTACACGGCAAAGATGTTGGTGTCCGGCCGGACCATGACGGCGTGGGGCGGCATCTGTGCCAGACTGCAGGCTGCAAACTGGGACGCCTCAGCCCGGGCCCCATTGGGACACAGCAGCTCGTAATCTTCCGACCTGAGTTTAGCAGCCCAGGGCTCAGAATTGTGGCCTGGGGAGCAGAGGGAGAAAGGGGGAAGAGGAGAGAGAGAGGCTACTCTCTGCCAGGGTCTTCAGATCCTTGACTGAGAATGGTTGGCCAGTTCCCCAGCCCGCTCCATCCTGTAAGCGCCCAGCTCTATTTCCAGGGCAAGAAAACCCAGCTGGGCTAGAAATGTTGGCAGGAGCTGCCGTTAGTAAGGAGTAGCTGCTCTGTCCTCATGGCAGTAATGCAGGGCAGGTGTGATCACCCCCGTTTTACAGATGAAAAAACGGGGGCTCTGAATCAGCCCCAGGATAAGAACACCATCTCCGTGTTACAGGTGTCAGACCTGAGGGTGGGATATGTTCCTGAAGGAGGTGATTGACCTTCCTTAATACCTGAAGTTCTCAAACTGGAGGGGCTATGACGTCACAAGTGGACCCGTAAGAGGCAGTTCCAAAGGACCCTGCTTGCAAAGAAACTCATTCAGCAGCTTTGGGATGGGGCTGAGGAATCTGCACTTTAAGCTAGAGGACGTGGTTGGTTCAAGCACTTCCTGAGAAACACTGCCCTTGGGAACCATGTTATTCCTGCGTCTTCCTGCCTTCACTTAGTAGCCACACCCACTTGCAGGAGGAACTCAGGTGGACCCCCAAGCAGAGATAAAAATAAAGAAAAAAGCAGCCCCCCGGGAGACAGGTGTCTTGCTGCAGGTGAGTCCTGCAAGGGCCGTCTTGAGCACACAGGCGCAGGGCTGGGCCAGGCAGGGCCCGCAGGCTCGCAGGTGCACGCAGCTCCCTCTTCCTGCGGGGGGGAGGACCCCCAGTGTTCTTCTTGGTGTGATTTGGCAAGGGAGAGGGATGTGGGGACAGAGGGCTCAGGGCCTCCCCAGGTCTGCTGGAGCAACTGGCCCACAGCCTCAGTGGGCTCCCTGACGTGGGGTCTGGGTTTTGAAACACTAACTGATGTTTTTCCCCTACACACCCCACCTCCCCTTTGGGTTATAGCTTTGCTTTACTGTGCTGAGTTTCTAGGAAGAGAGAAGTTAGGGCAGAGTGGAAAGGACTGAGCCTCCCGTGTGTGGGGCTTGAAAGCCTGAAGCCCCTGTGCAGGCAGCGTCGGCGGGGAGGGTAAGCAGCAGGCGCTGGGGGGCAACGGACTCAGTCTTCCACATGGGTGGGTTCCATGAGTGAGGGGACAGGGCAGGAGGGAAGTGGTGCATGGTAAGGACCGCAAGTGTGGGCTCAGGGCACCCTCCTGCAGAGCTTCTTTCCCAGTGGCCCCAGGAGGGAGACTTCATAGAGAAGAGCATCGCGTGTGACTTCCCTGCCCACGGCACTGACCGCTCAGGACCAAAGACCAATTGCTGATGAGAAGTGAGGACCCTGCGAAGAGAGGCCCGGCCACCCCCACACTCTGCACCGGTTACAGAAACACCCCCAGAAGCAGTCTTTCCACGGGTTAGGTTTCTACCATTTCGGTGGAATAGGGATTTCGATTCCAGACCAGTGAGACTGTCATGTGTTCTGTGCATCTGGCTGTGTGGCCTGTTGGGACCCCTGAGACCCCAAGGGTCTCCGAGACTCAGTGGTTCCTGGCTGCTGCTAGGCTCCTAGTCCCAGGAACATCTGGTGCCTGGGTCACGTCAGGTGTGGGAACTGCCCTGAAATCTGGCCCAGCTCTGGCCCGGCCCTGTACATACCATCAGTGTTGTCAAAGACGGTGGTGTGCTTGACGAAGGCGACGTCCCCCGCATATTCAACCAGGCACCTGCCACATGGGAAGCCAAGGCAGGCGTCAGAGGAGGGTCCTACCCCACCCCGTGCCTTGCCCTAGGCCCACCCCTGAGGCCCACCGGGGTACCTGAAGGCGCCGCTGTCGCCGTAGTACCGCTCCTGGCTGTTGCCCACACACTTGTTGCGGCCCTGCTCATCCCCCACGCAGAGCTCACACAGTGAGGATGGGTAGTTCTTGGGGTTGTTCACGGGCACGCAGCTGGCACTGAAGAACTCGCTCACCGCTGGGGCAGAGGGAAGGGCTGTACTGAGGGGCCCATGGCAGGAAGGGCAGCCCAGCAGGAGACGGGTGGGTGGCTCCCCCACAGATCTGCCAGCCACTGTGGCTCCAGGTCACCTGTACGCCCCACTGCCCACCCAGCGCAGAGTGGCACGTCTCCTCCAGTGAGCACACAGCGGTTGTCTGCGCACAAGAACCCCCTCTGCCTTCCCTGGTACTCTCTCGGGCACAGGGAACTCACTACCTCATAAGCTGTTTGGTTCCAGACAAAGCAACTACTCAGCCATCTGAGAGGGGGAGCACCCTCTGTGTGCTTGAAAGAAGTGTTTTTTTGTTCCCCAGCTGCTAGCTAGCACAGAGGTGTGTGCCCAGTCAGCCCAAATATCCTGACAGCTGCACCCCCTTCTCCACAACCGTGCATGATTTAATACATGGGAGGGCCCTGCTGGAGCATGTGGTGGGGGCTTGGTAAACTTGTCCTCTTCAGCACTTCACACAGACAGCTGACATTTTCCAATGAGGGCCCCAAATGCCCAGGGGCTGCTGGGTGGGGGCGTCCCCACCCAGCACTGTCCACATGACTGGACAGTGATACAGCCAGGCCTAGAGCCCAGGGCACTCACCCACTCCCAGCACACTGCAGCCAGCTCTCTGGGAGGGAAAGTGGGTAGGGGCACCAGGCACCCGCCACAGAATCACCACACAGACACCCTGACTTGTTATGGCTAAGAATATTTCTCAACCTGCCCAGAATGTCAAGCAGGACTGCATTTTGTGGGGACCGGCTGAAAGAGGGCCCCAAGCCTCAGAGTTGGCCCCAGACCCAGACACCCCCAAAGAAGAGTTTATGTGTCTGTGTCCCTGTGGAGTGTGGTACCTGTGAGGACGTCGCAGGCCTTGGGCCGGATGAAGCCCCTCTGCACGAGGGCGCCCACTGGGATGTCCCAACCGGAAGGGCTGCCGAAGCCTGAGTGGCAGGAGCGCTTGCCCCGGAGCTCGTTCAGGGTGAAGGCGTCGGAGCTGTTCCGCCTCACCACCGCCACCACGAAGTACGAGTTGGTCCTGTCCTCGGCTGGAGGGTGGGGGATACAAGTGAGGCCCCTGTCAGGTAAGAGCCAGGGGCCTTGGGGCCTGTCCCTCAAACCATTTCCACTCATTGCTCTCCACCATGGAGCTGTGCTCCTGGTGCCCAGGCCTTGGCTGTGGGGGGTCGGAGTGCCCAGGTCTGAGGGCCTGGAGGGTGTTCAGTGAGCATGTCTGCAGCGGGACCCCTGGCCGTCTCCCCCTAATGAGAAGCAGCCTGGCTCTACTTCTCAGAGTTCTGTCTTTCCCACCTCCCAGCAGTTCTCACCCAAAGGGATTCTTTTCTGTCCTTACTCCCAGATGGTATTTTTCTCACTTCCTGGGATGAAGGTGGAAGCCCAGTTAAGGGTACAGAAGCATATTCCCTGAGCTCAGAGATTTTTCACATCCAAATGAATGGGAAATGGGACCAAAGATCCCTGGTCACCACTTAAGTGGACACTTAAGCAAAGGCCACGGGCAAGGCGTGTACGAGTTGACAGAAAGGGTGGTTACAGGGTGGTTCCATGAGCCTCATGGAAGGCTGGACAAGCCCCAGCAGGCCTCCAGGGAACACTGCTCTAGCATTTGGGTATGGCCTGGAGTATAAGTGAACGACAGACTTTATATTTTTAAATGTTTGTTTAAAAAAAAAAAGAATAATATGCAATAGCATCTGCATGTGGCCTGCAAAGCATAAAGGCTTGATTCTCTCTTCAGAGAAAGTTTGCCGATGCCTGCCGGATTTTCAACGACTGGGTGGCAACGTGGGGGCCTGCGGCAGGAGGGGCGTGCCGGAGACGGAGAGCAGTCAGCCCAAGGACAGAGGCACTGAGGGAGAGCTGCCGAGTGGGCACGCTCATATATATGAAAATATCAACCGCCTCCTGGCGGAGGCCAGGTGGCTGCACTGCACTCACGGGCATAGAGCTCCCCGGCCGCTGGAACCAGGCCGTATGTTTTTCCCGAGGTATAAATGTCCTCGCCTCTCAGGGTCACTGCGTCGATTTGGCCAGCCTGGAGGAGGGCAGAAAGGGTAACCAGCCTGGGATAGGTCCCAGGATGCTCCAGTTGTTGGGATCTGACGGGGAGGTACCAGGGCTCCCTTTCCCCGGGCACCTCATCCTGCACCACTCCCTATGAAGAGGCATGGGCAAGAGGGATGCTTAGAACCTGGGTCCTAAAACCAGCCACCACCAGTATTTCAGTTTGTGGGTGTCTGTTTCATTCTTTCAGTAATTACTGAGGGTCTCCTGTTGCCAGGCCCCATTCCGAACACGTCTGGGTCTACTCCTGGGCCGCCAGCCAGAGGGGCCTGGGGCACTATACCATAGCCCCAGGACCTGGCCGAGGGCTGGCACACAGCCCAAGGATGAGTAAGCCCTGTCCTAAAAGAGGCAGTCTCTGGGCCTCTGTGCGAAGGCTCCAGGGTTGAGGGACCCTCTTCGTTCAGACCCTCCTGGGGGTCTGCCGGGTTACCAATGCCCCATACCCACTTGTTCATTCTGAAGCCTCTGGTAAGGTGGTTCCTTAGATCCTGTAAGTTCCTAGGGAAGAGTGGGGGCAGAGGGGGAACACCTGTATACCCCAGGAAGCTTCAGAGGCATGAAGGTGTGATGGTGGGTAACAGGCAGTGGCATTGCTATTTTCAGCCTGGCGGGTGCATCTCGTGGCTAAGCTGGGCCAGTCTCATGCTCCTCTGCTCCTGCCACCCACTCAGTGAGGAGGAACCCTGGGCTCCCTTGGGGGAAACGCCTCCTCTGCCCTGTCCTGCAGAGTGGGGCGACTGATGCCTGGGGTCCTTCCTCTTCCCCTTTCTATGAGGTCATCAGAGGAGACCTTCTCCTCCGCAGGCTGCCCCTGACCGGGAGGGCAGGGGCGGGTCAGCAAGGACCACCCCTAGCACTGCCACCACTGCCCACCAAGCCTGCTCTGCCCTTCCAGGCACCGTCCCACCTCGATCTGTTCCATGCAGTGCTGGGGGGAACTGGCCGACACGCACTGGATCTCCGGCCTGAGCCTCTGCCGGCTGAAGGCCACAGCCATGTCTCCACACTTCTGAATCTCGGGGGTGGACAGCACACACCAGCGCAGGTAGGAGGGCAGCCCTGTGGGGTGTGAGCATGTGGTCACGCCCCTGTGTGGGCTCGAGCACTGCGGTGGGGAGGATCAGCACCGCAGTAGGAAGAACTCAAGTCAGAGCCACGGGACATTCTGGCCCTTACCCTCGTTAGCTGCTCATATTTAATCATGTGAGGCTGTTTCCTCACAGAAAGGGGAGGTAGGAGGTCTGAGGCAGATCGAGTCAAGTAGCTAGCTCAGTGGCTGGTACACCACTTTCCTGGCGGCAGGTGGAGGGGATGTGGGGTTGGGGGCTGCCAGCAGGAAGCCCATTTGCAGACAATGCCTGAGCCAGGCGTGGCCATGGGGTGTCAAGGAGTGGAAGGAGAGTGGCAGGACTTGAGGACTTTGGAGTGGAGGACGAGGGGACCCTTGAAAAGATGGGTCCTAATGGCCTGGTTCCCGCCCCCTGGAGCAGGCAGGTCTTCCAGGGTACAGCAGGCCATGCGATCCCCAAGAGTCCCCCTTCCCAAGCCCCAGAGACAGGGAGATGGAACAACAGGCTGCCAGGGAGGCCAAGAGCCCGCATCCCTCGGTGAGTGTCCTCCCTCAGCCGCCTGTCCAGAAAGCCCTGCCTGCCATGCCCGCCATCAGGTTGGACTGGTGGGGGAGGAGGCAGATGGACTTACGGTTGGGGTCACACAGGAGGCCCTTCAAGGCGTGCAGGTACTCGCGGCCCAGCCATGCCTCATAGGTCTGTGTGGCGATGGGCACCAGCTCTGAGGTCGTGTCTTTGAACAGCAGGTTCTTCTGGCCATACGCCTCAGAGCTGAACATTTGGAAGCTGCTGCCCTCATGGCTGAACAGAAGCTGTGTCAAGGGGAAAGGGTGGAGGTGGTGAGGTGCCGAAGGGCCCATCTTTCTTCTCAGTTCGGCTCCAGCACCTTCCTGCGCCCTCGGCCTGGCGCCCGCTCGGAGGAGCTCCACAGCCTCCCTGCGCTCCCCCGTGCGTGCTGCCCTGTCACATTCAGCCCTCTGGACATGTGGCGAGCGGCCCAGGTTCTCCTGACAACAGGCAGTGGGGCTGGGCAGCCGTGATACAGAGGGAGAAAACAAATGAAAGCTGGTGTGCCCAGCAGTCAGAAACTACTGCTTTTGTAAGCAGAGATTTCAGCCAATTCACTCATTTAATTAAAGCTGTACTTTGACAGTTATTGGCTTTGTCATTTTGTTGATTTGCTCACATGTTCTGGTTTTGGTTTTAGGAGCACTCTGAGGGGCTCCTGAGCCCCCTGGTTTCCTGTCTCAGGTCAGCCCTCTTCCTTACTAGCTAGCCCAGCCGGTCTCTCCTTCACACTGACCTGGCCTGAACGGGGACAGCACAGGCCTGAATGCCCAGCTGGAGTCTGTCCCAAGGGAGTGTCTCTGAGCCCTGCCCTCCTGATCTAGCCCTCCCAGGGCCCCCAGCTCTAAGCCTGAGCTCCTACCCTGGTGTGAGACAAGAAGGTCCTGTATCACCCCTGGAAGCTGTGTGGGCACCTTCAACTCACCTGGCCTTCGTTGAGCAGCCGGAAGATAAGCCCCCCATCTGTGTCAGCCCGGACCACCACTGCATGAGCAGGCACCCGGGCCAGATGGCATCGCCTCCATTCAGTGACGTCAGCTCGACTGCCATCCCGGCACAACAGCTCGAAGTCCTGTGACAGCAGCGTCTGGCCCCAGGAGGGCAGGGTGTTCCCTGGGAAGATGGGGAGCTTGTGATGAGCTAACTCGTGTCCTGGGAGGGCTTGGAGAAGGCCTCGGGAAGGCCTCAGAGAGGAAGCCTGGGGAGAGGCTTCATTTCATAGGCCACAGTCCCACAGTGAAAATAAACTCTATGAGGAGGTGAGAACCAGAGAATCAGGAGGGGAGAACCCAGAATGATAGCACGAGGTGAGGTCCAGAGCCAGAACTCAGGCTGAAGAGGGGCTCGGCGGCTCTCTGCTGTAAGATCAGGTGTTTCAATGGACTGCGCCTATTTACTTTTCTACCTAGCTAATATCTATCAAGTAAAGTGGACTTGAGGTGTCTGAAAATAACAGAACACATGTAAACAGAACTGTTCATTAAAGATAGAAAGAGGGAGAGAACAAGAGAAGTGCAGGATGACAGAAAGAAAAGCACCAGGTCTCTAGGAAGAGTTTCTGCGGTCGCTGTGCTTTACAGTTGGCTGAGTGCAGGGTGGGCGGGGAAGGCATCATGCAAGCAAACCATGAAGAATCTACCCTGGAGGGAAAAGGGTGACTCCTCAAAGTGGAGCGCTCCAGCTATTAATATTTCGGTGTATTTCCTCCAAGTCCTTTTCTTCTGTTCTAATTTCTAAATATTTTTAATATAGTTAGGACATACTTGATAGGCAATCTTGCCTTCTAATTTTTAAAATTTATTATTCTAAAGTATTCCATATTATTGGAAACTTTTCATAAAATTGATTTATAATAGAAAACAAGATTTATTTGAAAGAGTGACTATCCAATAGGAATATTAAGAGGACTGTTAAGAATTGTAACTAAACCATGCAATAAAATAACCACAGATGGTGCTACATTTCTATGACTTTTAAATTTTAAAATGAGGGGGATAAACCTCTGCTAGGAATTAGGAAGGGAAAATAATTTGTGGGATCATGAAAATTCTGTTCACTGGAAAGCTATTTAAAAACCAAAACCAAAATTAAGAGAGTAATAGTTTGGAAAACTCCATAAAGGTCATTTTTAATGATTGCATGATAATTTAAGCACTCTCAGCAATTACTCAGCGTCACTCTCTCCCCACTCCCCAACTTTCTCTATTTTTAAACTGCTACAAAACCTTTGTATAGAACTCTGGGGGATCATTTGGTCTTCCCATGAAACAAATGTAACATTTAGGTATTTCAATCTGTCACTCCTATTTTTCACGTATTAGGGACGATTAAAGCCGTATTATTTCATTACATCAGACATTTATGTCAATTCCACTCCTTTGTTCTTACCAATTTGTTCTCATAAACATACTCTTTTAAAAATTGCTTCCTTAGATTTTTAAAAAATTCCATCAAAAAGTTAAAGGAGTTGATCTTAACCCAACACATTCCTATTCTTTCTCCATCTTCCAAATTCTTTGTGTGACCATCCTGGGACTCAGGTCCAGGTAGCCCATTTTCCTAGGATTGTCCTGCTCGGGAGACACCCCTATATGCTTTCTCCTCTTAGATCGCTTTTTTTTCCCCCCTCAAACCTGGTTCTCTTACTGCCTTCATGAATGTTAGACTACACAACAGACTTTCTGACTCAAAGGTCAAAACTTAACAAAAAAAGATGATGATTTAAAAAAGACAGTATCAGGCATTCTGGAAGAGGAGAAAGTAGAGATAAATAAAGGTTTGACTGGTGGCCGCTGGCTGGGGTTGCGGGAAGGACTGACTACAAAGGGATTTTTTTTTAAATACATATTTTTATTGTTATTTATATCTTTTACATTTTGTATTCCCCTTGGGTAACTCACCACCAGTTCACCTGTGATCCATCTCCACAGTCCCTTACAAAGGGATTTGAAGGGACTTTTAAGGGTGAAGGTTCTGTCACAACCACTATCTTGATTGTGGTTACACAGCTCTTATGTTTTGGTAAAACTCACAGAACTAAAGTTTAGAAAGACTGAACTTTGCTGTATGTAAATTATATCTCAATTAAAAAAACAAACAAACCGAATGATCCTTAGGCAAAAAAAAATTAGAGGACATCCTGTAACTGGATTGATTCCTCAAAAATTCAGTGTCATAAAAAACACAGAAAGATTGAGAAACTGTTCCAAGTTACAGGAAACCAGAGAGATCTAACAACTAAATTTCATGTGAGATCACAGATTAGAGATCCTGGGACAATTAGTGAATCTGGACTATGGACTGTGGATTAGATGATAATATTGTCTCACTGTTACCTTTCTGGAATTTGCTATCTGTATTGTGGTTTGTGGCTAGGTTAGCATCTCCTAATTCTTCGGAGATACCTATTAAAGCACCAGGTGTATGATGCAGACAAATGAACTCTCAAATGGTTAAAAAACATCTGTATAGAAAGAACGATAAATCCAATGTGGCAAGTGCTAAAAGTTGGAATCTGGGTAAAGAATAAATGGGAGTTCTTTGAATTATTCCTGCAACTTTCCTAAAGCTCAATTATCCAAAAAATTTTAAATGATTTTGTATAATGGATCAGCACATAACACCAACCCATCTTCAGTAAGTCCTAGCTCAGGGAAAAGAGATGGCTTCTTCAGAGAACAGGAGAGAAGTGCCAGGAAGGAATGGTAAGGAGAGCTGGTGCGGAGGTTTGCAAACTGTTTTTCAAAAGCAGAACCCGATCTTCTGGAAAGAGAACCCAGTGCCAAACAAATCCGAGCAGGGCCAAGCTGCTCACGGGCCCCAGGCCCAGAGGAGCAGTTTGAACTCACGGGTACCTTTTCGCAGATGGGAACGCTAAGGTTTGCAGAGACGTGGGGACATCACGTCACCCAGAGACTGTGCAGCTCCTACCAAAGCTCCTGCTTCAGGCCTCCCATCTGGGATCCTGCCTGAGGCAGCTCCCGCCCCATCAGGAGGAGTTCTGGGGCCCAGACCCTGCTCCCGAGGGCCAGTCCCCCACTCACCATCCGTGTTCTCCAGCACCGTGCTGTGCTTCACAAAGGCCACTTCCCCGGCTCCTTCCGCCAGGCACCTGCAAGCACACATCAGTGAGCGGGGTGGGCTGAGCGCCCCTCATGCCCCTGACCCCTGTCCATCTTCCGCCTCTGGGGGGCTGGCTTGGATATGGGGGTGTTGTGTCGGGCATGGGCTTTGCAGTCATATAGTCCAGGGTTCTGGCTTGCTAGTTTGTGGTTTGTGTGGCCTTGCCAAGTTGTGGAGACTTCCTCACCTCTAAACCTATGAAGTGGAGATGAGAAAGCAGCTCCCAAAAGGGAGAGAGCCCTTAGAGACCCTGTACAGCCTAGCTCGGGCCTGAGAGAGCTGGTGCTCACGTGGTGGCGGCCTAAACACCTGGTGCTTTAGGGGATTGGACTGGACTTCCTTGTGCCCCCAAGAATCCTGGGGAGGAAGGAACCAGGGCTTTTAGGTATCCTCTGTATGTCTCTGCCCAGTGACAAAGGTTGATCGGCACCTACTGGGCAAAGGGGTTGCCTGAGCCCCCAAAGTCAGGAAATAAACAGGGGCTAGACTGGGGATGACACCAGGCAGGGGGGGTGGGTGAGGGTCTGGTATGGAGGGCCGAGGGCTGCTTTCTCTGTGCCGAGAACGGCATTCACCCAGATCACAGCCTGCAGCGCGGCCCCTAGCGGGTCCCTGCCAGCGGACACGCTGAGGACAAGGTTGTGGAGGGCCCCAGGGGGCTTCCATTCCCGCACTCCCATGTGTGGCTCCTTACTTGTGGACAGACACGTGCCACAGGCTGTTATAGACTCCTTTTAGGATCCTCCTGTGAGGTTATGGAAAGGCCAGCTTGAGCCAGACAGACATGTCAGCCCTGAGGGTCAAGTTTCAGGGTCCCTGAAGGATGCACCCCCACCCCTTGCTGGTCTGAGACATCAGGATGGGAGTGGCAAAGGCTGGTTTTCCATTTCCTTCTCTCTGAGTCCTCACCTCTAGATATACCAAACATTGATTTTATGAGCAGTTTGGCATATTCCAGTTTGATGTTTTTAAACTAACCAGGACACACAAACTACATAAAGGGTGCTTTGATGAGATGCAGCCTGTGTTGCCTGCCCCTCTGCTTCCTGGTTTTTCCCCAGCTCGGTGGCTCAGGGCCTCTCCCCTGACTCAGCACCCACCCTACCCCTCTCACCGGAAGGCCCCGCTGTAGTCATAGTATCTCTCCAGGGGGCTCTTGTCACACACTCCCTCCCCAGCACCGCTGCCCTGGCAGAGGCGACAGAGGGACTCGGAGTAACTGGTCTCTCCTGCTCCAGGGACACAACTGCCTCCAAAATAGTTGCTGACAGCTGCAGGAAGGAAGGAGAGGGGGTCAGTTAGCCCCCCACACAGCATCAGGCCTCCACACCAGCCCCAAGGGCACACTGAGGCCCCTCTGTATGGAGCCAGAGGGCTGGGCACCTGGCACAGTGCTGGACACTCTAAGGGTTAGTCTAAGGGAAACCAGGGAATTGGATCTGAGTGATGATTCCCAAGCTGGGGCCAGAAAGGTAGCAAGGGGCATGGGGAGTGATTGTCATTATTTAAGAATGGCTTAGGGGAATGAAACATTCACCCCCAAATGGCAACACAGGACAACTGTGAAAGGGACACTATTCTCATTGCAGGTTTCATTTCAAAATCAGCTATACGTAATCAATGAAAGGAGGGAGAGAAAGAAATGATTACTTAATGAGTATAATTAATTTGATAGATAATACTTCCCAAAATATGGAAGGGAGGGAGGGAACAAGAGAAGGAGGCATTGTTGGTGAAGGGGTCTGATCTGCCATAAAAACCCGCTTTTATTCGTTCTTGGGACAAATTTTAGGTTTCTATTGAAACTGTGCATCCTGAATTGCAATTCTTTGGTCTCAATAAATGTTTGATTCCTCCTCATTTTGGCTCTTTATTTTCAGGTTTGCAAGCAGGTGTGCGTGTGAGTGCCCAACAGCAAGGGTCACCCAGAGGTCTGGGGTGGAGCCGTAAAGACAAAAGCTCCCTGTGGTGAGCACACACCCCTTGCCATGCCCTGCGTGAGTTACATCACAGCGAGGTGAGTGGAATATTCCCACTTTACAGTCGAGGAAAGTGAAGTTTGATGAGGTAAAGAAATTTATCTGAGGGCAGGTCATGCAGAGCCAGAGGTTAGCCCACATCTATGTGCCTATCCAGCTGGGGCTTGACGAGCTGTGCTCTTCGGCCCTTTCCCCCTCGCGGCCTCAAGCTCCAGAAGCACTGGTTGCCCAGGGAGCAAACCATGAGGCAGCACACTTGTGGAAAGGGACTTTGGGGACACCCCAAACTCTTCTCAGGGTTTGATCCCAGGAGATGTGGTTGTCACGTGTCAGGGCCACCTCATCAGGTATCGTGCCTGAAGCTGAGAGACGGACACAGTGGAGTGGCCCGGAGGTGAGGCAGAAGAGAAGCCCAAAGCATGAGCAGCAGGCCTTCTGGTGGGCCACAGGTTCCACCCCACTCCCCTTATGTGTGTTATTCTCAGCAGCCCCTTGGGGTCACTCCCACCTTCTCTCCACAGGAGCACCTTCCGTCTGTACAACTATAATGAACCCAGGGGGAGCAGCAGGGCTTTGACTTGTGAGCTTCCTGGGTGCATGTCAGCAGCTTGTTTGGGTCCTGAAAAAACCGAGTTTCTGATCCAGAGAGCAGAGGATGTGTTTCTGGAAATAGCGACCCATAACAGGTGCGTACCAGGTGAGAGTCGCTTGGGGACCGACTGCCTCCCAACTGCGGGCTGGGCCCTGCGCCTGGCTGTGTCTGGGGACACTGTGATGCGTGAGGGAAGTGAGAGCCCTGAAAGAGCCGCTCATCCAGAAGCCTGAGCGGCGGCACGCCAGGCTGGCCAGCTTGGAGCAGGGGGTGAAACCACCAACAGGGTGTCTAGGAAGGCTCCTACAGGTGGGGGGCCTGTGTGGGTCCTCCTGGAGGTAGAGTGCAGGTGAGTCTGGAGGGGAGGAAGCTGTCCCTTGGGGAGACAAGCAGTGAGCAGGCGGAGGCCCGAAGCCCTCACCTTGGAGCACGTCGCAGCCCATCACCGAGAGGCGGCCGCTCTCCACCAGGTAGCCAACAGGCACGTTCCAGCCCACCGTCCTGTTGATGCCCGTGTGGCAGGACTTCACGCCTCTCAGGGTGTTGATAGTCACATTGGAGCTCCTCCTGACCACAGCTACGGCGTAATAGGAGGTGCCCACCTCTAGAAGGAGGGACGAGGAGAGAAGTGAGGGCAGCAAGGGAGAGGAGGTGAGAGGCTGCGACCGTGCCCGGGAGGCTGGGGGTCAGGGCGCGGTACTCTAGCCACGGAGAGAGCCAGAGGGCGCATTTCCCACATCTCATAACAAGACTCCACCTTCCTCCAGCCTCCTGTGCTGGATATTTTCTTGAGATATGAATTCATTAGCTAACTCCCCCCTTTCTTCCCAAGCCAGCGGGCACTCAGCTGAACGCAGGAGCTGCCAGCAGGTCTTTTGTTTCCCAAAACTCTAGATCTTCAGAGAATTTAGAGGGTTTGAGGAAGGGTGACTGTGGTGAGAGAAGCTGGGAGGGACAAGGTGGTGGGGCAAGGGCTTCCCCTAGATTACACAAAGTGGTTTCCCTGTGCGGAGGGCAGAGCTGGGAGAGAGCAGAGGAGAGAACACTGTGTTCCTATATCACTCAAGGTCCGGAATGGGGTGCATGTAGGTGGGCAGGGGTTTGCAGCTTTGCAACATGTGCCAAATGTGGCCCCAATGGCCACATCCATACATCTGTATGGATGACCTCCTGTACGGGGCCTGAAGACCAGAGATATCCTTCCTCTATCTGTCTCTCTCTTTCACACACACACACACGCACGCACACACACTCACTGCACTCTCTGTCTCTGTCTCTCTCTTTCACACACACACACACACACACACACTGTGTGCTCTCTCTCTCTCTCTTTCACACACACACACACACACACACACTGTGTGCTCTCTCTCTCTCTTTCACACACACACACACACACACACACACACACAGATTGCTGGTGCCCATGAAGAGAATGAAGCGGAGTTCTAGAAAACGAAGTCCGTGTCATTCTTTGCACACCTGAGTCTGGCCCCAGCCACCTAAGCAGCCTCACCTGGTCCCACCCTCGGGCTCAGTCACTGTACCCCTTTTCTTCCCAGTTCCTGGGACACACCCAAGTTCTGTCCCCTGGGACCCTTGTCAGCACTCAGCCTAAATGGCCCTCCTGTCTATCCTATTCCCACAGGTCTTCCCACACCCTTAGTTCTCCAGCAAGGCCTTTACTTTCTTCACTGGCAACTACACTTTTGCATCTGTGTTGCTCTCTGACTCCTGCTCTTGGAGGGCAGGCCTGGCTCCGTGCTCAGGGCTGGATGTAGCAGGCTGGCTTGGTTGTGGAAAGGCTGCTGGTTGCAGGGTGGGCCTGTATCCTGTGTCATCTGGGGGTCATGGATTTGACAGCAGCCAAGTGAGACCCTGTGGGGGTGCCAGAGACTGGGGGTTATAAAAAGACAAGAGCAGGTTCCCCTCCAGGGACACACTGTAGTAGGATGGAAGAAACAAGACAGAAGGGTCAGACCTAGGTGGGGTGAGCCGGTGCTATGGGTGTAGGCAGAGTGGGTCTCTGCAGGGGGAGGGGGTGTGGAGGTGGCCCTGAGCTAGACTGTGACAGAGGGTGGACACTAGACAAGCGGAGGTGGGCAGGCTGGCTAGAGGCCTGTCTGGTGAGGGGCAGGGACCTGGGCACAGGAACCACATTTCCAGCATATATCACGTGTCAGGTCCTCACACTGGCTCATCCAGGAGTGGCAGGGCAGGTGTCATTACCACAAATCATAGCCAGACAGTGGAGTCTGCCCAAGGTCACAGAAGATCACAGGAAGGGGCAGAGCTGGGGTCCGTTCTTGGTCTGCTGAACTCTGCGGCAACTAGTCATTTCCTCTTGCCGAGCCCTCTCCCCCTCCATGTTGCTTCTGACAGGGTAACTGTTTGTGGGTAACTGGTCCTTACTGAGGCCTCCTGCACCCCAGCAACTAGCCCAGAACCAGGCATGGGGCAGTCCTTTGGTAAGACTTGTAGGTGAAAGTTGGGGGGGGGTGTTGCTGGGCTCCCCACAAGGAAAAACAGACTCAAGCTAATATCTTTGGTACCGCTACCCTACAGAGTTCCAGAAAGACAGGGGGAGCTGTGAGTTTGGCTGGCTGGTACTTGAGGACTGCCGTGTGGACCACGCTAGTGCCCAGCCCCAAGGCTGCAGGACACACTGCTGAGGGGCTTCCTCTTCTCCCAGCCCTCCTCCCCCTGGACTCACATACCTTGATCGTATACTTCACCCACCACAGGCTTTAGGCCGTGCTCCTTCCCTGCCTCATATATGGCTCCTCCGTCCAGAGTGATGGCATCAGCTTCCCCCGCCTGCCGGGAACATGTGGGTCAGCCCAGCCTGGTCCGAGCCCGCTCGGGGAGCACTCAGGGCCACCCAGCAGTCTGCCCAGGCCCACCAGTCCTCTCCTAGTGCGGGGGTCCTGTTCTGTCCCCCCCACCAGGGCCTAGGTGACAGCTTTCTTAGGCCAAGGCCTTACCGTGGTTTTCTACGTTATTTAAAAAATATTAATTTTATGGGATTCATAATGTACATAGTAAAAAAAAATTACAATATAAACTGGTCTGTAGTGAAGAGTGGTCATCTTCACTCTTCTGTTTCTCAGCCCCCTGCCTCCCCTGATAACCTGTTTCTTTGGTTTCCTCTCTAAGATACAGGCTGAGTCCTATAATGGCCTCTTAAATTTTTTCCTTTTTCCTTTAAAACACAAAAGTCTGTGTGCTACCTGAGTCTATCGAATTGGTTTCTGCCCTCACAGTGGACCCTGACCCAAGCTCCGGGCCCCACATGAGACTATGAATGCATTAGGTCTTGGGGTGAGCTGAAGAGAAACCCAGATTCCCTTGTGCTTGATTGTGAGGCTTTACCTCACACCTTGACTTGCCACACCCGCCCTGTGTGAATATCATCAGCGCCAGGTTAGCAGACCCGCCCTCCTTCCCCATTCACCCACGTAGGACATCTGGCCCCTCTTCCTCCTTCCAGAGCAACCACACAAACCTCTTTCTGGAAATCTCCACGGCAGAGTGAGTAATCACTGTGGGCTCTGAGGGTGACTGCCCCTGGGCTCCCTTGGTGGGGGGCAGTGTCCCTACTCTAGCAGAGGCCTGTGGAAGGAAACGCTGCCTCTCAGACACCTTTCCCCTGCTGCCCATCTGAGCCGGGCCCCTTCTCCAGGCCTCCCAGGGCCTGGCCCCGGAGCAGGCAGGAAACAAGCTGGCCCTTGTTGCTGTAGAAACTCAAGAGATCCTATTGCTCTCCAGGCAGTGGGGACACTGGCGCCCTCCCCAGTGAATGAGGCTGTTGTGTGCTCCCTCCTGACTCAGAGCCCTCTGGTCTGGGTTGGTGGTGGCCAAGGAGGGCAGAGCGGAAGGGAGAGGACTCACCGTGATGAGCTGGACACAGTGGTCAGCTGAGGTGCTCTGAATGCAGAGGAGGGAGGGCTGGATCCCGGCTTCCTGGAAGGCCTGGCTCATGTTGTTGCATTTCTGCTGCTCTGGATCTGAGGTGGTACACCACCGCACCTCCACCCCGCTGAGTGCTGGGGGCAGGGGAACAGTGAGGCCAGCTCTCCGGAACCCCCAGCCCATGGCCTGCACCACGGAGGAGGGCTCCAGCAGTTGTGTGACCACCAGTCCCGTGCCAGACTTGCTCTCCCTCAGGAGGCACCGAGGCAAAAAGAGGTGTCACAGACTGGGAATGGAGTGCGCTCAGGGGCAAAGCGAGGAAGGCCATGCATATCCCGGGCTCAGGGCAGATGGATGGCCCAGAGACCCCTACAGAGGGAGGGGGGGTGTCTCCCAGGGTAGCAGCTGCTCGCCGACCTGGGGTACAGCCTGGGTCGTAAAGGAGCACCAGCTGGGGGGCCTGGCTGCCTCTGTGACTTGACAAGTTCCTGCCCTTCTTCCAGCCCCTGCAACGAGCGGGTGCTGGAGTGGGTTCTCTCACTCAAAGAAGTCCCTGGGTCTTCTTGGGAACCAGGACAGGAGACTGGCAAGTGGTTGTGCATGGGCTGCCCTTGGGGAGCTTTGCACTTCCTGGAGCAGCTGTGATTATGCCCCGTGCAAATACACCGTCAGTGGCCACAGTGCCAGGCTCCTGCCTCAGGGAGGCTGAGGAGTCAGCAGGTTGGTTCAAGTCTCTGCTATTCCAGTTGAGGACTTTAGATAACTTATTTGTGCTCACTGAGCTCTTTTTGTCACTTGAGAAAGCAGCTGAGAACACACACTTTGTGTATAGTAATTATTATTATTTTTAAAAAGCACTTGGAGCATTTATCGAACCTTTCTCCACGTGACTTCAAGCTACCAAGGCTCCGGTCCTCCCCCACCCCCATCTCCTCCTTAGCTGTTCTATCGAAGAATTTGACCTTCTCACTGTGGTAATTAAACTGGTGCACAGAGCCAGGGCGCACAGGGCCTCAGGGGAGGACCCCTGGTGAGGACCCTACTGGGTCCTGTGATTGAGCAGGTCAGAGGCCCTGAGAGTTCTCAAGCCGGAAGCCCAGCGCATGGGGTGCCAGAATTTCCCGAGGTTGATGCCTTTGAACAACTGGGCTCCTCTACCACTAACCCTGCCCAGCCAAGGATGCCAGGAAGGCCTGTGCTTTGGGGTAAGCTTGTGGTTTGGGTCCAGTTCCCTCTTCTTATCCTTCCCCAAGGCACAGTCCCCAACCCATGCCCCCATCTCCCAAGTAGGCCATCACGTCCCATCCCCATCCCTAGGGGCAAGGTTGCCGCTTCCTCCAGTTTCCCTTCAGCCACCTCCAGTTTCCTGAGAACCGCTCCCCGACGTCCTGCCCCGCGTCCCACACTCCTTTGAGAACCGGGTGTAGGGGACGTGAGATCTGCGCCCCTCCTCCACGCGGCTCCCGCGTCCCGGGCGGTCTGCGCACGTATCTCGTGCCCCCAGCTCCCAACGCCTCCGACTCCTCTCCTGCCGCCTCCCCGCGGGGCCCCGGGAAGTGGAGCCGCTCTGGCCCCCAAGCCTCTCCAGAGCGTTCACCGTCCCGAACCTCCTCCGGACAAGCCAAAGTTCTCCCCTCCATGCCTCTCCATGCGCGTCTCCTTTCTCCTTGGCCTGTGAGAAGCTCCACTTTTTCAACGCCCAGCTCACTCCGTCTACTCTAAGAAGCCCCCAGGTACCCCAGTCGGCCGGCCCAGTGCTAACTCCCTGCGCCGTCGTCATGCGCGCCTCGCGCCTTCCCACCTCTCCTCTCCTTCCCGGAAGGCGCGGCTGCAGGGCACACTGCGCAGCACCCGGGACCCTCCTCCGGTTGCCACAGAAATCCAGGACCCCGCCCAGGCTCCTGCTCCCCTCGGTCGCGCGGCGGGGCCTCACCAGTACGCAGAGCCAGGAAGAGCCACAGAATCACACTTGGGTCCCGCATGGCAGGTCTCGGGCTAGCTGGAGCCGGGTGGGGTCTAGGTCTGGGCAGAGTGTGTCAGCAGCAGCCGGGGCTTCCTCCCTCCTTCCTCCCTGAGCTCGCCCGCGGCTACTTAAGTGAGGCCAGGGCGTGCCTGGCGGTGTCCACACCCCTAGCGGCAACCACCCACTTCAGACTGGACACCTGGAGTTCGGACTGGCCTTGCCCTTCTCTCTGCGCCCCCTACTGGAGCTTCGGTAGGCCTGTCGAAAAGGCACGGAGCTCACAAGATCCCGGGTGCTCCTGCCTATGCCTGGGCCCGCACCCCAAACTGTCCTTGAGAGTCAGGTATCTGTTCTCTGGGGCCTGATGCCCTCGGTTCGCAAGCATTTCAGGACTGTCCCTTAAACAGTTGGTCCCACATTAAAGAGCATCCTCCCCTCCACTTGTCTTAAAAAGACTCCAAATATGTGTAACTGGAGAGGGAAAATGCTCAGATTTGGAAGAAGAGGTAAGAGCTCCGGGGTAAGCGCGAAGGAAGCCTGAAGGCCATTGAATGCGTTCACCAGACTCTCTTCCAGAGCGTGTGGCACAAAGGACCTGGGACACTGGATGAACCCAGGTAGATGTGGTCCTGGCAAGGCAGTAGTGAGGGGTCCACAGTCTGGATGGCTGCCTCTCCATTTGGAAGATGGGAAAAAGACCAAGTGGGGGAAACAGGAGGAAGCAGAAATGGATGGAAAGAGAGATGAGAGGAAGAAGGAAATGAGGAAAGTTGAAGGAAGTAGATTGTGGGTTGCAGTGTGGTTCCCAGTGCAGCAGCAACAGCATCATCTTGAAACTCGTGAGAAATAGACTTGCCTCTGATCCACTGAATCAAAAACTGTGGGGAGAGGGCCAACAATCTACCTTTGATTCTGGTGTGCAGTAGAATTTGAGAACTACTGTTCTAGCTAGGCCAGAGCTGTGGTTCTCCATGTGGTTCTCCATGTGTATAGAACCTAGTGAATGGACTGCAGAAATTGTTCTCAGTCATTCACCTTCACTTATGTCCTCATCTTTTATCATCACCCCCGCAGAGTATGCAGGGATGAGGTCCTGTCTATCTTGGGGAGAGGACATTGCAGTGAGAACCTAGACTCCATAGGGAAGGAAGCCCTGGCTCCTTCCATCGGCTCATGAAGCTGTCATCTGTCACGCACTGAGATGATCCATGGCAGTTACGTAGGTTGGCTTTCAGGAGACATGAGCTCTGGTCATTTGTTATCACTGACTCACTGTGTAACCTTGGGCAAGCTCATTCTCCTCTCTGGATTTCAGTTTCCCACATATAAAAGGTAGGCCATGTTGGTGCTGATGTGTTTTCTTCTCCACTCTGGAGAACTGAGGGGCACGCATGGTGGGAGCTGTGTCTCCCTGCCCAGCAGGATCCATCAGGAGGAGGGGGCATCTCTTTCCGTATTCACAGAGATGCCCTGGGGACTGGGAGGTGGCTTGCCAAGGGGCTATGGCCTATCCTAAGAGAATGGAAATAGTGGACTTGTCCTTAGTAAGCCTCTCCCTCCTTACCAGGGAGAAAAAAGGCTAATTTTGCCACACTCCTGGTGCAAATAGAAGGTATTAGCAGGATTTGTGTGCATTAACTAAGTTGTTTATCTGCTCACCCTCCCACTCACCTACCTACCCACCGTTACATAGTGATTTTATTGCTTGAATATATAGATAAATTTATACCACCAGGGCAGATATTGTGGATGGTTCCTGTTTCCAATGAAGCGGTGGTGATGGAAGGATTTGTTTGGTTTTATAATATTGAGCCATCCTGTGAATATGGCTCTTAGTGAGAATCAGATACAATTTAGCATCCTAAATCCTTTGTTTTTGAACAGAAAGATGCCTTTGAACAGCAAGTGCTTTCTTAAATGGTAGAGATTTTCAAGATTTTTTAAGAATTGTCAAGAGTTTATTGTCTGTCATAAAACATACTTCTGCAATGCCATGCAAGTCTCTCAGTATCATACTCATCTGGGAAAGAGGCAGCCATTCTTGGCTAGTTTGTAGATCTGCTCCTTCTGGTGGTTAGATGTCAATTCAGCTACTTGGGGATGCTGGAGCCATAGGCTCAGGCCCTTCCTGGGAGCTGTATCCCACCCAGTATGGCTGGGACAGGCAGTGAAAAAAGGCCCAAGTTGTTCCTTCTGCAAAATTTCAGGTGACACCGATGAGGAGCCAGACAGTTACCGTCTGAGAGCTTGGTGAACTTTTTCACAATGAAGCTCTTTCCCACTCCTGGGAGTCATCAGCTGTGACTCATCAGTGAGTTTGCTGCTTCCGGGGCTCCAGGAGTTTTTACAGCAGGCCCACATTTGCCTGACCTGAGCAAGGATATAGTTTTGATACCCACGTGTATTAGGGAGACTGTTCCTCAACTTGAACCTGGATCCTTCCATCTCTGGGGTGCAGACATACCTGGGTATAACTGGGAAGGCTTTCTGCAGGAGGAATTTAGGGTGGGCTTTGAAGGAAGGTAGGGTTTTGGTAAGGGGATTTGGGTTAGGAAGGATGCAATCACCAAGCTGGGACTGCATGAGCAAGGACCACCAGACAAGCACGGCAGAGGGTGTGTGCGAGGTGGGCTGGGGAGGTAGGTTGTGATAGCACGTGCTGTTATTTAGGGACCACATACTATGTTCCAGAACTGTACCTTAAAGCTCAGTTAATTAGTTTAGATTAAGGAACCATGAAGGTGGTTGAGGAAGAGCACAATCCAAGTTGCATTTTAAAAGTCATCTGGTGGCTAGATCAGCAAGGAAGTAAATTAGAAGCTGGAAGATAACTGAAGGGCCCGCTGCAATAATCAGGGCCTGGGGGTGATGGTGAGTCAGGACCTGGATTATAGTGATGACAGTGGAAATGAGAGCAAGAAAAATAGGACATTAAGGAAGAATCAACAGTATCTGGTGACTGGCTATTTGGGGAAGAGAAATGTCAAGAAATACTAAGGTTAAACTTGGGAGATCAAGAGAAATTCTACTAAATATGACTATTATTGCCATTGGATGAAAAATAGTTAAAAGGTTCATAATTTTCATAGTAAGGGTAAATGAGGAGTGTCAGATAGATTTGAACAAGCACCTAACTTTCAGAGAAGGGGAGCTCTTACAAAGAGGTAGCTTTTCTAGTCTTAAATACCACCAGGGAAGTAGATATTTTTGATCAAACGACTCTTACAAGATTTAGAAAAACTTTTTGTAGAGATTCATAGTGTGGAACATATGGGACTTCCATACACTTCGTTTTCTCTTTAGCCCTCCCATCTGTGAGCTAAATGAACCTAATTTTAGATATCCTAAGGAAAGATTTATCATTCTTATCTTTTCTTCCATCAGAAAATTCACTGTATCTTATTTCACACACAGTTTTGTGCACTGACTTCTTTATCATTAAAAAATTAATCAACTGTAGTTAAAAGCTGTTCCAATGAAATTGGCTATTATTGTTGATTAGAAGTAGGGATGAATATATGCTCTATGTAAGTAGTTTATTCCTACTCTGGGTAAACACTAGTGGTTCCTAAGGTTTAATCAGAACCTATTTAAAGGAATAACCTATATTTTGGTAAATATAGGAGAAACAAAAATCACACTGTAATAAGAATGGATAAGACAGGGCAATTTACTATCTGCAAATAAAAAGGTCAACTGTCAAAGGAATCAGGAAGGGGCCCAGCCCAAGACTTAGAGATTTGTTAACCACACATTAGTAATATTTAAGGGGCCTCCCTGGTGGCTCAAGGGGTTAAGTCTCAGCACTATGAAGCTGTTTGCAGCCACTGCAGCACGAGTTCGATCCCTGGCCAGGGAGCTTCCCACATGGCGCAGCAGACCTCTCCTGCCTCAACTGCTGCTCCCTTCAGCAGTGTACTTCAGTGGATCTGCTGTTCTGCTCCCCACTCTATCTCTGGTGAATCCTCTCACCCCCCCCCCACATCTCTGGCCTACACCCCAGTTCTTGTATGCATAAATAAATCTTTTAAAAAAAGTAATATTTAAGATGCACTGAGGTTACCACCTAAAGAAAACGGTAGTTAATAACGAAAAACTACAATCCTTTGCTGTTCAACAAATCACCTTTTCTTAAAAGATTAGGGCTTTGTCTCCATTGGCTGTTTTCTAAATTGTAAGGCTACTAGACAATTTAAAGTTTAACAAGTGACTTACTTTCATTTGTTGCTCTGTTTTCTTCTCATTTTTTACTGTTCTGAAAAGACAATTTGTTTCTCTGAGGATGCCAGTAATGAGAATCAGTCACTGGCACCTCCAGCTACGGGATCATCTCGATGTTATTCCTAAGAACTTGAAATTTCAAAAAATACTGAATTACTTATTCTTGTAGTCTCTTTAGGCACAGATATAGTCTTGTAAACCGGCACTTGGGATGTATTATTCTGCATTTAAAGTTTGTTTTAGGGTCATAGTATCTTGTGCAATTTCAAAAATCTGTGGGTCCTCATTGTGGGGTAGGACCTGTCATGGCTGTCAGCATTAGAAACCTGTTTCTGGTTCTCCTGTTTGTTAATTCAGATGTAGAGTGGTGAAGAAGCACAAAAGCATAATGGGAAAAACTTTATACAATTCAAAGTCCTTCAAGCAGTGAATGGATAAATGAATAAATGAATGGTATTACGTTCATAAAATGGAATAGTGCTCAGCAGTGAAAAGCAGATTTGATACATGCAGCAACATGATGGCTCTTCAAAGCGTTTTACTAAGTGAACAAAGCCACATCCAAAATACTACATGCTTCTATTTACATGACATTCTGGGAAAGGCAAAACTGTCGGCATGGAGAATTTGTCAGTGTGGTCAGAAGTTGGGTGGGAGGGGGTACGATGACTATATAGGGGCATGAAAGTTTCGGGATGATGGAACCGTTTTGAATTCTATATTGTGGGCTGGTTACATAACTATGCGTGTATAAAACTTCATATACCCGAGAGTAAAAATTTAATGTTAGTATATGGTTTCCCGTGGGGTAGGACTAGAGACTAGGAGGGAGTTGAGGAGGCCATTTGGGGTGCTGGTCATGTTTTATCTTTTTTGAGTTTCATGCTGATTGTTA
The DNA here is from genome assembly GCA_004024925.1 of Scalopus aquaticus. NCBI lineage: Eukaryota > Metazoa > Chordata > Mammalia > Eulipotyphla > Talpidae > Scalopus > Scalopus aquaticus. The sequence goes on along the minus strand of PVIJ01010834.1, from coordinate 18,156 downwards.
CAATGGTGATGTTGGCTTGTAAAAACTCATGGAGGTATGTGTACGCTTATATATTAATGTATTTTACAAATATATGTTGTACTTAAAAAACAACAACAGGGGAAGAGGATGCCAGCCTTCACTGTCCTCTGGTCTCCTCCTGTTTAATACTCCTATAATAGAAATTACCAGAAAAATCAGCATGAAACTCCCTGGTCAGGTTTGGTACTTGTTTCTAAAAATCTCAAACAAGAGTACTGATTCTGTTCAGAATGCTGTTTAGCAGACTAGAATTGTTTAGCCAGCTCTTAGTTAGCCATATTTGGAGGTGCAACAGAGAAAAAGTTGGTAGCAGGAAGTCAATGAACAAGCAGTGACTTCAACTTTAGTCAAATTCAGTGAAAGAAAATGCATTTTATCTGGAAGATTTAAGTAGTTTTTTTTCAAATCTATTTCTAGAGTCTCAATAAATTAACATTCTGGAGAATTGCTAGGTACTATTGGGCCTAACACTGTGCAAAGATGTGAGAATGAATGGTTATGAAATCGGTTTCCAGTTCTATGTTTAAGGTTGAACTGGGATAGGTCCCAGCGTTTGTTAAGAGTAGTGATCCTCAGAAGAGATAAGCAAAATGATTATAGGGACTGAAATGTAAATAATTTAAGTCAAAGAAAACTTCTCTATAGGTGATGAAGAATGGTGGAACATATTCTTCTGTCTTTTGCTACCAGCTATATATACCCAAGACACAGGGGAAAAGCAGATACTGAGAGCCAAGTATTGGATGTAGTGATGTATGTTTTATACACGACTTTATTGGCCCTTTGCTTGCAAGTGGTTATTCAAACCCTATTTAAAATAAGGTTCAGGTTAATTTTGTATAAAGGGGAGTTGGAACAAATTCCAGGCTTCAGATTCAAAAGGGAATTTTTAGAATGTACTATGTGCTAGTCCCCTCTGTAATCTTCTCAAAATACCTTAATTTTACAGACAAGTAAACAGAAAGGATGGCATGACCCGCCCATGATTAGTTACACCACCAGTAAGTGGCACAACTGGCATCAAATCAAGCTCTGGGGCCTCTCTGGTGGCGCAGCGGTTGAGCGCTGTGCTGTGGAGCTGTCGGCAGCCCGCGAAGTGAGTTCGACGTCTGGCCGGGGAGAATCCCACATGGCGTGGCAGACCTCTCCTGCCTTGCCCGCTGCTCCCCTCAGCAGTGTATTTCTGATCTGCCTGTTCTGCTCCCCACTCTGTCTCTGGTGAACCCTCTCGCCGCCCCAAGCCTGTGGCTTGTACCCCAGCTTGTATGTATAAATAAATAAAATCTTTAAAAATCAAGCTCTGATTCCATAGTTCACATTCTTCACATTATAGTGCTCTACTACCAAAGCCAATGACAAATAAATGGAATCTTCAACATTGGACTAAAACAGCAAGTAATCTAAACTTAGGTCAGAAAAGTGGTATTTTTATTTTTCTCTGATATCTTTCAAACTCAAACACATCTATGAAATCTCTAAAGTCTAATGATATTTACTTTTCTTAATAAGTAATTTAAACCTCCAGTGACTGAGTAACCCACTAACTTCAGCTCACAGCATGAGGGCAAAGGAACTGATATGGTGCAAAAACCAGTTTCAGGGGCCTGGAGTCACAGATCTAATCCTGGCTCTTCTCCTGACTTCAAGAGTAACTGTGGTTAAGACACATGGATCTCTGGGATTCCATTTCCACATGTAAATGGAGAGTATTCAAGGTGAGAATTTTGGAAAGCAATTGCTCATTCTAATAATGTAGAAAACACAATTTTCTCATTATTAAAACCTCCAAATTGCCATTTTTGGCACTTACCTACTATGTAGTGGTTTAGCAGGTGTTTGTTAACCAGTGTGTATTCCGCTGGAATGAATGTGGCAAACCTGCTTCTGTCAGCATTTGCAGAGACCCGAGAAGATGATGTAGTCACATTTGAGGCATTTTTATTTTTGTCAACATACAGACATTAAGAAGATATTGAAAAAGTAAGGACTATTTCATAAAACATTCATGATAGTGTTATTCCCTGTGCATTAGAACAGTGGGCTTTTCCCCAGTGAATACTATTCCAAGTTTGGTTCTAAAGAGTGTGTCACTTTGATAGTGCTAGGCTGACTTGCTTCCCAGAGTAATTTCAACTGTGATGGGGCTAACTTGTTCTTTGGGTCTGTCCTTACTAGTTGTGTCAGTCTGGGTTGCAAACTTCGTCTAAATCTTTATCTGTAAAGGGATACTAACATAACATAATTGAAGCCACGGGCCTTACATAGTAGAGGCTGAAAAATGAGGCAGCATGGTATATTAGAAAGAACCTGGGGCAGAGACTTGGATACACATACCAAGTACTGTCACATTCTAGGTTAAGTCATTTTAGGCAAGTGGTTTCAGTTAAACCACACATTGGGCCTAGTAACTCTTACTTTTAAAGAAATTAAATGCTATATACTGAAGTGGCCACTGTACCACATTAGTACTTTTATTAATTTTGTACAGTCTAGAAAGCTGTACCAAGGTATTTCCTTACAAGAAAACCATTTACCAAGAACATCCAGAAAATAATGTACTATCGATTTTAACAAATAAATGGCAAGATTTTATAACCTCATGGTATCTTACGTAGCCGGTAAATACCTCAAAGTGGCTTATGTCGGGGTTCTATAAAGTGCTAGGGTTCTTGAGATTATTTTATAACAATTTTCCTCACGTATGTTGTTTGTCAATAACCCGTCATACTTAGTATAACAACCATCACATATATTTCAATGTGTTAACACTTAATTCCAAAACCTACTGAAGAAAATTTGATTAGGTTGTCTAATGGCTTGTGAATTTCATTTATAAATTATGTGATGCCCCAAACTTCAAGAAAACGTAAGCTTGTAGAATATTTTTTTCTTTCAGAATTCAAGACACATTTGACATATAGATTTTACAATAAAGTTTATTAGCTGTTCTCCTCTTTCTCATAAATGGAATGGATGTTGATAATTCTTACAAACCAGTACTTGTTTAAGAAAGTGTAATGCGGAGGTTGTCAATAACACATATTTAATAAACAACTCCAAAAAAGCAATGGGAAGCCAAACAATGATATAAAAAAAAAATATCAAAGAACTGATTTCTGAAATCGTATCTACCTTTCACTAAAATTTCTTAAAATTGCTCATCATGAAGATCTGTACAACTCTAGTGCAGAGCAGCTACGAGAGATGAAAGGTGCAGTCTGAGGGGAAAACACTCACACATGGTGCTTTTGTCTGTTTTCCTATTAATGAAAGGAGGAGAACTAGAAGGAGAGAACCAGAGGACCAAACCCATTGACAAGGAACAGTAACAAAAAACAAAAACAAAAAACAAATCAGTAACCATCTGGAAACTTTTGTAGAAAAGAGGAGAACATGCCCATACTTTTACTTGTAATCTAATTTCCCTAAAGGTTTCTTTCCATAACCACCATACTTCAATTCACATGATTAAGGAAGATAAAGTCTAATCAATTATTATTTAATTTAAAAACCAAACAAAAAGTTAAGAGTAGGTGGCAAAAGAAAAAAATATATTTTAAATATATATATATATATATATGTTTGTGTGTGTGTGCAACTATGTAAAGAAAATAATTCCCATAGTTACAGAGTTTAGTTAAAGAAAGTTTTATATATATTTATATATATTTTATTATAACAAAATAGGCAGTTATTGTGGGTAAAATATTCATTAAAATCTGACCCCTAAGAATACATTTAAAATTTTAGACTATGAATTGGACTCCTTTTCCATCGCTTTAATGCTTACTACATCACCATGTAATGTCTGCTGCGTCTGTATTTATGTTGATCACATTTTCTCGACCTTATGTATAAAAGGTGAGCATCGCTAGCACCTAAACACGGCCTCAATTCAGAAGATGTGATGATCACTATGTATGAACGATTTTTGTAAGACACTATAAATAGTGCTGCACAAGTAGATTAAAAACACTTAAACATTATTATTCCTAGCAAATGTATTGGGAAAAAAACTTCAAACACTAAGACTTTAATAATTCATATGAAAAATGAATATCCCTTGTGAAATTAAGAAAGTTAACCCAGACATTAATTTTGAAATTAAAAAACATGTATTTTCCTTATTTGTCTAATATGAAATATTTGCTTTGATAACAGAGGTCAATTGAGAAAAGGACTTGAAAGCTAATATACTGGCCAAACCATGCTTTTAAAGTTAAGCATGCACTGATGCTCAAATTTACTAAATCACTGATTAAAACCACTTTCTTTCATTTATATTGAAATTTGAAAAGAATGTATATAAAGCTTTTCTGAAAATCTCTTAAAGTTACTTTCCCTTAAACATTAAGGAATTTTACCACAATTTCCCCGTTTCCCCGAATTCTTAATAGCTGGTTAGGCCATTCCATCTTTAGTTCTGCAAAATGGCCATAAACCAATAGTGACATAAAATAATACAGATGCTGCAACGTGAAGGAGACACTAGATGTGGAAAATAAGTGCAACTACAGACCATGATGAGAGGGGTATCAATCATGAAGGAGTGTTGAAGACAGAATCCAGAAGGAAAAAAGGCAAAATGTCAAAATAAAAAAGATGTGGAAAAAGAGAAACAGAGAAATATTAGTCCTCATAACTTTTCTTTTGCTGGAACCCAGATGTAAGGACCAGACTGTTCTTCTATGATCTGCTTCACTTGGTTGTAAATATCTTCCAGCGTATCTCCCTGTACAATAGCTGTAGGGGTTAGAACAAAATCAGAAGCTTCATTAATTGTCTATTGTCACCATTACAATTATTGATAAAATAGCAGAAACTAAATCTTAGACATTACTCATTCAGGGAGAGAAACACTATGAATTGTTTGCTTAGTAAAAACTGCTCATTTCATTTATTTTCCTATTCGTATAATATAAAAATTTTAATATACATAGATAAAAAAAGTGAGATTTACTGATTTTTACATTGCTTATTTTTGGTTCTTTTATCAGTAAATACATTAACTTTATTCTTTAAAAAATTCACAGGAATTTCCTTAACTTTCCTGAACTTCATATATGTATACAGGGGAAAAAAAAAAAGAATGCAGTGCCACAGGAAGCAAGCACGGTTACTTTTTAATTTTAATTTGAGGGGTATGACCTTAGGGGAAACAGATGATTAGAGATTTATAGATTTCTTCACTATGCCAATAATGGTCAGGCACTGTAGTACAAGTGAACTGAAGATATAAAATCCGACATTTTAGTGGCTAGATACTATTATAATCTGAGTCAGGTAGTTTTTTTGCTTTTTGAAATAACATCTGAACAAAAAAGTGGTAACGATTACTAATAACTAAGTCTTTGGAAGTAGCTGGAGTTTCAGTGGTCTGTGAGGAGGTGAGGTAAGAAAACAAAAAATCCAAAAAAGCCCCTTGGATTCTCAGCATATAGTACCACACATGAATACCTTTTTAATACATCAGAGAATGCTTATATATAAATAACAGAATCCAGGATCTTAAATAAGTCATTTATTATTAAACTAAAACCAGTGATTTCAGAGAAGCAACACAGATGTAGATTTCAAATGAACAACAAAGACCTCCAAAGATACCCAAAGAATAATTTAAATCACAAATTGAACAAGGAATTATTATTTGGAATTGGTATCCACTCTTTTTAGACAAGTAATATCTTAAATGGGTCAAAACCTATTGTAAAATATCAAATGGAGATTTCAAATAAAACTGTCTATTATTCATGCCTAATCAGGAGAGTATATGTATATGGAGGGCTTTTAACATCTGTGGCTAAAAATGCTGAATAACCAAAAAGTTGTAAATAACATAATATTCAGTGGTATCAGCTTTGTGAGAATTCATATTTTGTGCTAATACAGACATTCTTTAATGTCCCTGAAGATATATGTCACTTGACAAAATATTTGGGTTACCAGTTTGGCTTCCTGATACATTCCAATACGATAGGACAGAACCCAAAGTACCTCACAGATGATGTCAACAACTGCATATATTGTCTTATTTTAGGAGGAAAGATTTATTCAAGAATGAGTCTGGCAAACATTTTGCTTACTATGTACATTCAATAATGGAATGACTAGTAAATTAGATTCTTCTCAAGAGGGAATCAGAGATACATAAGATTGTGCAGACACTTTAACCAAGTGAGCAAAACTAACATCACCAGTTATGGTACAATTTAATGTCACAGACTTCCTTCTATGATGCAGAGAAAGATACCATCATCATTTCTTTGATATTCTTGCCCAAAATGCATAACCTATATGTGGTCACAAGAAAACAGCAGACAAATCCAAGTTGAGGGAAACATTCTACAAAACAACTGGACTTCACTCATAAAAATATCAAAGTCCTGAGTAACGAGAAAAGACTGAGGAACTATTTCAGATGAACTAGAGATATGATAACTTCATGCAACATGTGGTATTAGATTTGATCCTGAAACTGGAAAAAACATTTTTTTCCTTTTTGTTTTAAAGGCATTACTGGAATAACTGGCAAAACGGGAGTAATATCTGCAGTTAGGTGATATATCAAGATGACCCTTCCTGCTTTTGATAACAGCACTATGATTACAAAAGAAAATGCCTTTAAAAAAAATTTCTTGAGAAATACATATTGAGGTAGTTAGTGGCCAAAGGGCATCTGCTGGCAACTTACTGTTAAATGTTTCAGAAAAAAATTATAAATTTGATAATTATTAATGTCAAATTATGTAATAAAATTATCAATGTAGTAAAATGTTAACAATTGGAGAAAACAGGAAAAAATAATAAGAACTGTCAGGATTATTCTTGTGATTTTCTATAAATCTTAAATAGATTAAAGAAGCACATGATTATAGTATCATAACACTTAGCGATGTTTAGTGTGCACACCAAATATTGGCTGACCATTATTTCAAATGAACAACAAAGACCTCCAAAGATACCCAAGGAATAATTTAAATCACAAACTGAACAAGGGATTATTATTTGGAACTGTATCCACTCTTTTTAGACAAGTAATATCTTAAATGGGTCAAAATTTGTAAGGGATAAAGAACAAACAAAACAAAACAAACAATAAAGAAAAACAATTATAAAGGATAAGAGAAGTCAGTTTCACAGAAAAAAACAAGCCTAAGAATCTGTTTTTCTCAAGTCAAGTGTGAATTATTCCTGTACATGTTATCTTAACAATCCAGAGAAATGCTAAATTTCAAGATTCTCTCACCACTGTCTAGGTAGAGGAATTATTCTGAAAATGATAGTACGAATTAATAATTACTCCTGGTAGATGTGGGCATAGTTCAAAACCCATCTCAACAGGCAGTTCAGTGGGCTCCACAGCGAAATTCTATCAAAAGCAGATTCCCACCCATGATGCCAACCTGTGAAATGTTCAGTAAACTCTTGTTCCAGTTTCATGGCTCTTTCAAATGTCTTTCTGGCTTGTTCTTCTGTTACACGCTTATTCATTTCTCTATGCAAATAAATTTATAAATTGTCAATTACTACTAGAATATTTTTGAATATGACAAATGAGAGAAGACATATAAAACATAAATCATGAAAAGCTGAGCTCTGTTGAGAATGTCATTAAGAACTAGATTTTGTTACTTTATTCTGGAAATGACACAAGAATTTTGATACATTTTGCATTGTCTCAAGGCAGCCAAATTATCTAAGAATTAACAGTTGTAACTTAGATAAAAAATTGATATTAAAATATGACTTACAAATCTACCTATCAATTTATAGATAATAAAGGAGACAAATGGACATCTTTAACACCACCATCAGAAGGTAATCAACTAAATATAATTAGCGGAAAACTTGGCAGAATAAATGACTTGGTTTCTTAAATAGAAAAAAAAAGCAAAAAATCAACTGACCATATATGTGAGGATTTATTTTTAGGTTCTCTTTTCTATTACATTGGCCTGTATGTCTGTCTTCAGGCCAATAACATAACATTTGGATTACCATAGCTTTGTAGTAAATTTTGACATCACGAAATATGGATCTTTAAGTTTTATTATCTTTAAAAATTGTTTCAAGGCCTCCCTGGTGGCACAACGGGTTAAGTCTCAGCACTATGAAGCTATCCGCAGCCACTGCAACATCAGTTTGATCCCTGGCCAGGGAGCTAACCCAGATGGTGCAGCAGACCTCTCCTGCCTCGCCCGCTGCTCCTCTCAGCACTCTGTCTCTGGTGAATCCTCTCACACCCCACACCTCTGGCCTACATCCCAGTTCTTGTATGCATAAATAAATCTTAAAAAAAGATGGTTTCACATATTCAGAAGTCCCCTAAGATCTAAGATTCCATATGAATTTTAGTATGGGTTTTTCTATTTCTGCAAAAAAATATCATTGGGATTTTGATAGGGATTACATTCAATCCTCCAGCTCAAAGTGATCTACTTCCTGGAAGAGGGAGGGACTCATCTACCTCCACATTGTTTCCAGTGCTCTCCAAAAACTGGGTATCAGATGAGTCAAGACTATGGTCTGTTTCAAGTAGCTGTTTCCCACTTAATTTATTCTTTCCTTCCTATTCTTCCTTAATTTGTTTCCTTTTTTATTCCCAAGAGATCTGCATCAAAATTGGGCCTTCCAACTTAAGAAATTCTCAGTTGTAATAGGAGTTCTATAAAATATTTGCTTTTCAGCTTCTTCTGCTTCTTTTTGTTTCTTTCTTCTAGTTATTATTTGCTCTACTATTTCATTTTATTTTTCTTGTCCAACTGTCACTAAAGTAAAAATCATTACTATACCAAGATTTTCTTCTGCTTGTAGTGCTAATACTTTCAAAATATCTGAGACACTATCTTGTAGATTTTCCTGAGAGAATAAAGAGGAGCTTCATCAGGTATTTTCCACTGTATGTAAACTTTAGGTAGCTTGAATAGTTTTATCTTTTTCATAGTAATGATGAAGCCGTGGGACTTTTCTGATAATACTTGAAGGAGTTTGGGTAGATGGCCTCCATAGCCTCCAGCTCATTGCACTGCTCCTTGCTGTAATCTCCTCATGGCCGTTGATGCTGCCCATAGATTGGCTAGTCACCAGGCGATGCAATCCAAGTGGCCAGGTGGGCACAGGTGCAAAGTCCCTGGTGGGGAGGCCCTGGATCCAAAGCCAGGCCTCTGCCTGCTCTCTAGTCCTGCATTCCACTTAATTTTTCTTCTAAACACATTAGTCTCTTAAATCATGAAGGTATCAAAAAGCACAGTTGCAAACTATTGATGCAATACTACTAAACTTCTAACTGCCCATGCATTTACCTTTATTGAGATTTTAATTTCTTCATATGGCTTTGAATTACACTGTACCTTGCAGAACTCTCTTGAGAATTTTTTTTAGGGCAGAGTTAGCAGTCATGAATATCCTCTTAATATCTCACTCACTTTTGGGCCTCCCCGGTGGCGCAGCGGCTAAGCGCTGCGCTGTGGAGCTGTTGGCAGCGGTGACGCGAGCTCGACGCACGGCCGGGGAGAATCCCACATGGCGTGGCAGACCTCTCCTGCCTTGCCCGCTGCTCCCGTCAGCAGTGTATTTCTGATCTGCCTGTTCTGCTCCCCGCTCTGTCTCTGGTGAACCCTCTCGCCACCCCACACCTCTGGCCTGTACCCCAACTTGTATGTATAACTAAAAAATAAATCTTTAAAAAAATATATATATATATATCTCACTCACTTTTGAAGGAAAGCAGATTTTTTTCTATGGGTACTTTGAATATATTAGCCATCATGTTTTAAACTCCAAAGTTTCTGATGAGAAATCTAATTATAATCTTTTTGAGTATGTGATTTGCTTCTCTCTTGCTGCTTTCAAGAGTCTCCCAATTTTTTGAAATTATGATTATAATGTCTTGGTGTGGATGCTTTTGAGTTAACTTTACTTGGACATTGGTGAGCTTTCTGGATGTTTATATTCATGTCTTTTGCCAAATTTTCAGGTGTTTTTTTTTTTTAATAATCTCTGCTCTTGTTCTCATGTGCTCTCTTTCTCTTGATCCCTCTCTCATTTAATCTTGGGATTCCCATGACATGAATGTTGGTCTGCTTGATTGTATCTCACAGGTTATTCTCTATTTACCGTTCTTCAATATTTACTCTTTATATTAGCCTTAATAATTTCCATTGTCAATCTTCAAGCTCACTGATTTTTTTCTTCCATGTTTCAAAATCTGCCTTTCAATCTCTTTAGTGAAATTTTCATTTCAGTTATTGTACTTTTCAGCTACAGAATTATTTTGATTTTTTTCTCTATTGACACTTCTATTCTGTTCACACAGTTAAATATTTTAAGCTGAAGGAATTTGAAAAAAGGAAAGTGCGGGAAGAACTCTCTTAACTTTCCTCTGAAGTAGGTCATAAGGTCTCATGTGAGGCGTGGCTTCCCTATACCTGGAGGAAAGGAACATCCTTATCTATAAGGATGGAGGGATGCTGAGAGGCATTTGCAAGAATAGGCCTTGCTAAGTTTGTCCTAGTTGAGTAAATGTTTTGCACATATTCACTTCCCCATGATTTTCCACTCTTCATAAAACCTAGTATAAAAATGCTCAGGTGACTGTTTCTTTGGGTCTTATTTCCTTATGAGGGTTCCTACATCACATAAAACTTAAATACATTTGTATATTTTACTGTTGTTAATCTGCCTTCTGCCACAGAGGCCCAGCTGAGAAGAAAGTAAAATGGAAAGATTTTTTTCTCTTTAAAAGCAACATGTGGTAGTTTATTATTTCCTTCATCTATTTTTGCAATCTTTGTTTTTTAATTGAACCACTTAACCATGCATTTAATTACTGAAATATTTGTGTTCATTTATGTCATCTTATTGTCTGTATCCTTTTTGTCCCATCCATTTTATGTTTTTTCTATTTGCTCTTTCCTCTCTTCTTTTAGTTTCTTTTTAAATGTTATTCCTCCCCTCCCCGCCCGCCGTTAGCTAATTAGACATTAGTCTCTTAATAATTAACTTAGAGCTGGCATGTCCATTTCAGTAGGCACTAGCTACTGTAACTATTTAAATTAATTCTAATACATGTTACCTTATACCTTACTTATATTAAACACTGATGAAACTGAATTTCACATGATATTTACTGAATCATCACAATAACCCTACAAAGTGAATATACTATTATCATCTCCATTTTATAGATAAAGGAACTGAGATGCAGGGAAGGCAAGATAATTACCCAGTCTAATAAGTGACAAAGACTGGATTTGTATGCCTTGGGAATTTATACTTACATGATATTTTCCATGGTTTTGGGTTTAATAAAAATGGAGATTGGGTAAAGTTGTGCAATCTGTAATCTCTTTATGGCATTTCCAGACACATCGAGGATACAGTGTTTGCCCTAAAATACAGGGAAGAAGAAAAAAAAGTGAACCAAGCATTTTCAATTATATTAAAGGTTCATTTTCTAGAGTTATAAAATACGGATTATGATATGTTTGGGTATTGTTCATTTTAAGCACACTTGTCATTTTCGTCAGCAAATTTCAGAGGGGCTATGAAGAAAATAACGATTAAGAAAAATAAATTGTACACTCAAAAATTATATATATAAAATATAGAATATATACTATATATTATTTATATTGTTATATATATTATATATTATGTTCTATGTCATATGTTATATATATTACAGTACATATTATATATATTACAGTATATACATATATTACAGCATATACATATATTACAGCATATATATATATAAATAAAACAGTTCCCTTATTTCTTATTTTCAAAGACCAGTAATCCCTCAAAATGGCAACCAGTATAGGATTCCTATCCTTTTTTTCAAGAAAGGGCATAAAAAACCCTTTAAGCTACCACCTTACTATAACCATATTTTAATATTATAAGAATATATGATCAACAACAAGAATTTTTAAAGTGGAATAAATTTAGATTAATAAAACCCATTACTATTACCACATTTTATTTCTCTTTCATTGGGGACTGGCAAAAACTTTATCACAACTGGCATTTGGGAATCTCAATTCTGGATTTAAAAGATATGTTTCTAAAAATGTGTAAATTTACTGACAAAGGTTACGAAGGTTTTCAACACAGATGAGCATTTAAATAGGGTAGTACTCTGAATTTATGAGATTTTATTTTAAATCAGATGCTCTTCCATAACACATGTTGTAATCCAAGGATTTGAGCCCACTTCAGTGTATGATGATTTCAATTTGGAAATATTAGAAAAATTTAATATTGCACAGACTGTAAACATACAGGAAAAGAAAATAGGGGGCTTTCTGGGAAGGTGTCAGTGAAAGTTGCCTGCTTTGCTCTGGGGAGAATAAACTGAGAAGTCTAGTTAGGAACTGAACTCAGAGGAACCTGCAATGTGAAGGAGATCAGAGTACCTCATGATCACCAGGGATCTACGGTGAACAAATGCAACAGAAGAGATGCAGAGATTCAGCTGAGGGAAACAAAAGGGTGAGTATGGGAAAAGATGGCCCCTGGTGCAAAACTGGTTTATACACACTCCCTGGGAAGGCAAAGATGATTGCAGTGGATCTAGTGGAGAAAGATATGGGAAGGAGTGCTGTGGTAAGTCAGGCAAGGAAGACAAGGATCAGAAAGGTATAACCCCCACCAACCATTTCCCTGTTTGCTGGTGGATATGGAACAGAGTAGATACAATGAAGCTGCACTGCAATGCTCTGGGGCTGCACTGAAAGCTGAGCTTGCAGAGACATGGGTCTGAGGCACAGACAGGGTTGGCAGCACTGACCCAAGCCCATGCACACTCCCAGGAGCAATGGGCCCCTCCAGGACTATCCCCCACTCACTGAGGCCCCAATTACAGATTAGTTCTTCTTTACATACAGCACCATCTACTGGAAGAGTGGAATCCCTGCACCCTTAAAACAGGAAGTAATGGGGATGATGAAAAAAACAACAACAATAAATGGCCACACAAGTACTCAGAAGAGTATTACACCACAGAGAAAGGACAACTCCCTAGAACCCCACCAAAAAGACATGGAAACGATGTTCTTCCTATTATATACAAAATTTAAAATTGCCATGATAATGAAATTCAAAGAAATGGAAAACACATAAAAGTTCATCAAAGATATACAAGAAAGGAAAAACAAGTAAGTATCTTGTGAAACAAATTTAATGTAAAGATTGAGACTGAAGTTTTAAATAAGAATGTAGAATGTCAAAAAATAAAAAAAGAAATAAAAATTTTCTGGAGAAAGTTATGGAAGTAGATCAAGTTGAAGACCAAATCAGTGAGCTTGAAGATTACTACAATGCACAAAGAATTCAGATGGAAGAAGTAAGAGATGCAAAAGAAAAAAAAGGGAGAAAAATTTTGGAACTTACTCAACTTCATGAGCAAAGGCAATGTAAGAATGTGTATCCCAAAAGGGGAAGAGAAAGAGAAGGGAACAAAGAATATATTTAAAGAAAAAGAGGAAAACTCCCCAAATATGGAGAAGGAACTACATACATGAAGCCCAAAGAACAAGTTACATAAACAGAATGAGATCTACACCAAGATTCCTACACCAAAACATGTAGTAGTGAAACTTCTAAAGAATTCAAGACAAAGAAAGACTGTTAAAGCAGGGCTAGAGGGAAGAAGCAGATAACCTACAAAGGAAACCCAATTAAGCTAACATCTGACTTCTCTGAAGAAACACCAGGGGCAAGGAGAGAATGGAATGACATGATCAAAATACTTAAACTGCTAGTCAAGTATTACTCTATCTTGCAAGGCTCTCCTTCAGATATGAGGGAGAAATAAAGGCCTTTTCAGAAAATCAGAAGGTAAAGGAGTTTGCAAATACTAGATCCCCCTACCCACTCCAAGAAATGTTGAAAGGAGCTCTCATATCTAAATTAAAGAGAAGAACCTCCATAAAGAACTGAATAGGGAAATAGAACCACAAAATTAAGAACAAATGGTAGTAGCAGACCTTCACAGATCAATAATCACTATCAATGGAATAGACTGAACTCATCAATTGAAAGACAAACAGTGTCTGGTTGGATTAAAAAACAAAATCCAATTTTCTGTTGTGCCCAGGAAATGTATCTGAGCTCCAAAGATAAACATAGGCTCAGAGAAAAGGGCTGGAAAATAATTCTACAAGTGAATGGGGCCCAAAGGAAGGCAGGAACAACCACACTTATATATGATAAAAACAGATTTCCAGCTAAAAATGGTAACAAGAAAGAGGAATGGACACTATGTAATGATTAAGGGAATAATATGCTAGGAAGATATAACACTCACCAGTATATACAACAAATTAAGGACATCCAAATATATAAGGCAATTATTAGCAAACCTGAAAAACAGACATTGGGAAAGACATTCATGGCAAAGAACTTTAACACCCCACTTTCACTAATGGACAGATCAACCAGAGAGAAAATGAATAAGGAGGAACACAACAGCTTAAAACAAAGAATTAGACCACATGGGCTTAAAAGACATTTGTAAGCCCCTTCATCACCCAAAAGTTGAATATACATTCTTCTCAAGTGCACATGGAACATTCTCGAGGATTGACCACATATTTGGTCAAATTCATGGGGATTGAAATTAAATTCAAACACCTTCTCTGTCCATAAAGTTATCACACGAGACATAAACCACACACACAAAATAAACCTCTAATATAAGGAGACTAAACAACACACTACTGAATCACTATTGGGTTAATAAGGAAATCAAAGAAGAAATTAAAAATTCCTTGAGACAAATGACAATGAGGATACAACTTTCCAGAATTTATGGGACACAGCAAAGCAATAATGAGGGAAGTATATAGCAATACAGGCCCACATCAAGAAGCAAGAAAGAGCTCAAATAGATAATCTTATCTCTCCTTGAATGAACTAGAAAATGAACAAACATACCAAAAGTCAGTAGAAGGAAGGAAATAATAAAAATATGAGCAGAAATAAATAAGAATGAAAAAGATTAATGAAACCAAAAGCTGTTTCTTTGAAAAAAAAAAAGTAAATAAACAAAACAGACAAATCTCTAGATAGGCTCACAAAAAAGGGAAAAAACTCAAATAGGATCAGAAATGAAAGTTACAACAGGTATCTCAGAAATTTAGAGGATTATGAGTGATTACTATGAACTTTTGTATGTTATTAAGTTGAATAACCTAGAAGAGATGGACAAATTCTTATAAATACACAAATATTTGAGACTGAATGAGGGAGAAATAAAAAACCTAAGCAGACCAACTATAAGCAAGGAAACTGAAATGGTAATCAAAAGTCTCCCAAAAAACAAAACCAGACAGTTTCACACATGATTTCTACCAAGCTTTCAAAGATGCTGAAACTCTTCCAAAAAACTGAGAAAGAAGGACTATTTCCAAACATATTCTATGAGGCTAACATTGCCCTGATTAACAAAACCAGACAAGGATAACACAAAAATAGAAAACTACAGACCAATTTCCCTAATAAACATAGATGCAAAAATCCTCAAAAAATCTTGGCTAAATGAATTCAACAATGCATTGAAAGGATTACACACCTTTTAATGGGTGTATAATGACCAAGTGGGATTTATACCAAGGATACAAGATAGTTCAGCATCCAAAAGTCAATGTAATTGACCACATTAATAGAAGGAAAGATAAAAACCACTGATAAGACAAAAACCACATTAATAGATGCTGAGAAAGCATTTGCTAAGATTCAACACCCATTTTATGATGAAAACTCTCAAAAAAATGGGGATACATGGAACATACCTCAACATAATACAGGCCACATATGACAAACCCACAGCTAACATTATTCTCAATGTTGAAAGACCGAAAACTTCTCCACAAATATTCGGTACAAAATAAAGATGTTCATTTTCACCACAGCTATTCAACATAGTATTGGATGTACTAGTTAGAGCAATTAGGCAAGAAAAGCATATAAAAGGAAAGTTAACAGGGAAAGAAGGGAAAGAAGAAAAGCTAACATTATTTGCAAACAAGATGGTAATACATATAGAGAGAACGCTAAAAACTCCATGAAAAAATTAATTGAAACAATAAACCAGGAAAGTGGCAGGTTACAGAATCAACACATGAAAATCAGTTGACTTCCTATAGATGTAAAAAATGAGCTAAAAGAGGAAGAAATTAAGAAAATGATCCCATTTACAATTACATCCAAAAGAATTAAATACCTAGGAGCAAACTTAACAAAGGAGGTGAAGGACCTACATAAGGCAAACTGTAAGACATTGTTAAAAGAAATAGAAGACAACACAAAGAAATGGAAAGATTACCTGCTCATAGATTGGAAGAATTAACACTGTCAAAATGGCTACCCTACCCAAAGTTATATAGGTTCAATGCAATCCCTATCAAAGTTTCAATGACATTCTTCAAAGAAATAGAACATACATTACTGAAATTCATATGGGACCACAAAAGAGCCTAAATAGTCAGAGCAATCCTAACAACAACAACAAAAAAAGGTGGTATCATACTCTCAGACTTCATACTACACTACAAAGGTACAATAATCACAACAAACACTGACACACAGACCAATGGCATAGAATTGAGAGTTCTGAAAAAACCCCACACCTATATGGATAATTAATATGTAACAAAGGAAAAAGGAAAGCATTTGCTGCATGCAAAAGAATAAAATTAGACCACTATCTGACACAAAACACAAAAATCAACTCAAAATGGATAAGAGATTGGATTAAGACCTAAAACTCTAACATTAATTAACAGTCTATCATATTTCCTTAACTGTACATAACAGTTTGAGAATAAAATATAGATATACTTCTTTACCCTGCATTTCCAAAATAATAATATTTCTTATATACCTACAGTATAATTTCAGTTGGCTATCTAGATTCTTTCCTGCAAAAGAAAAAACAGTTCTTGGTCCAGAATCTAATCCAGGATCACACACTACATTTAGAGGCAACATCTCTAATCTCTGTCAAACTAGCACAGTTCCTTAGTCTTTTCTAATAACTTATAACTGCATTGTATTGGGTCAGGGTATTATTTGTAATATT
The DNA here is from genome assembly GCA_004024925.1 of Scalopus aquaticus. Lineage (NCBI taxonomy): Eukaryota > Metazoa > Chordata > Mammalia > Eulipotyphla > Talpidae > Scalopus > Scalopus aquaticus. The sequence continues at coordinate 1,049 of PVIJ01010834.1, read as the reverse complement.
TCTACTTTACGGAGCTTCCTGGTATTTTCTTCTCCATAAGGTTTGCGTAGGAAATAGTTTGCTGCGATTTGGAATTTACTTTTTATCGGTAATTTGGATTTATCAGTTACCTGCCTGAAGGTTTGTTTTTTTAAAGTATTACAAAATTCAAAAGAAATACAACATGCAAATAAAGGTAAGGTGTAATTTCCTTCTTTTTCCAAAGGGAAAACCCCTGAATAATAGCATATATACTTCTGAAACAGAAGTGTATCATTTCCATGCATGTTTCCATGTTTACCACTATGTATCCGTAAACTATGCTTTTATAGTTTGTTATATAAAGTTAATATAAACTGCAGTATGTTGTACATATTCCTTGCAACTTCATTTATTCACTGTTATAATTTTGAGATTTATTAATATGGATACACCTAACTAGTGGATATGTTCGTTCATTTATACTGCTTTATCTCACTGTATGAATAAGTAAGTTACTTTTCCATTCCCTTTGTTGATTCCAATTTTTCACTATTGTAAAGTGCTACAATGAATATACTTACACATGATCCTTATTTCTGAATCTCTATTTAGTTACCAAGAAACAGAATTTCTAATCATAGTTGAGATTAGCAATGTCCATCATTGCACATTTGCCAAACTGTTCTTAAAAGTAGTTCTATTAATTTATATTCCCACTAACAATATTTAAGACTCCTATTTTGTCAAGTTCTTTTCCTTATTGGACATCTCCTTCTTTTTTCAATTTAAAAAACTAATCAGAATTAGTAAAATCTGTTTAAAAAAGTAGCACTTACAAATGGAAAATTGAGATGCTGACTTACTGTTTTTTGTTTTGAAAGTATTTTCTCACTATGAGATACCACCTCACACCTGTGAGGATGGCACACATTAAAAATACAGGCAACAACAAATGCTGGAAAGGATGTGGAGAAAAAGGAACTCTTCTACACTGCTGGTGGGAATGTGAACTGGTCCAACCACTATGGAAAGCTGTATGGCGATTCCTCAAACTGCTCAACATGGAGCTTCCATATGACCCAGCAATA